>ML136647.1:0-289472 GCA_003999625.1 Oryzias javanicus
TTTTTAACTGTTTTTTTAACTCATAGATGTAACTGTAAATGTGTTGATTTAAATGAAAGCAGTTAAATTTCAAGCTCTTAGGTCCGGAAATATTTGGTATACATTTCCTCTGATTATCCAGAACAAAGTGTCAGTCTGTATATGGCGAAATGGACCCTGGTCCAGTCCGTCTCTGACAATCTTTTGAGGTGGACTTAGTTTGTTTCCAATTAATAGAGTCTATGGTTGGACCGGAACCACTGAACCAAAACGTTCACCGTAGCCGGTCTTAACAGCCAAACATGGAGCTGTGATGCAACGGCAACTCATTAAAATGTGGTGGGTGAATGTGCCGGTTCATTAAACAACTTTTAACAGGATACAAATTGGCTCTCACATTGTTTTCCTTTATTATATAAAGAACTTATCACTGTACCTCATAACTGTAGAGTCCCTATTAACCATCTTGCAGCACGGTCGTACCAAAGTAGCACTAAAAAGTGAACATCATGGCAAGGATTTGCAAAGTGAAACCTCCATCTTTTTGTTTTGACCCACCCCCGCAGCTGCATGCGTCCAGATTATGACAGTCTGCTTGACTCCAGTCTGAATACAGACCAAACACAACGTTCAGAACTCAATCCCAAACAAAGTTGGCAAATTTGAACCCAACAAATCAATTTCCCGGTCTGAATTCACACTCAAATTACTTTAAACCAGTTTTAAGGTGTCATTTTCTTTTTGTACTGGCATTCTTAAGTAATTCTATTTTTCAAACATATTGTTAGTTCAACTATTGTTTCTTGATTTTTTTTTTTGCTTGTAGATGTTTAGTTGAGCATTGTGGTTGCAGTTTTGCTGAGACTGTGTATGTTGTCTAAGCCTGCGTGTATCCTTGACATTGATATAAATGTATTGTATACATCTGTAAGTCTTACACATTATTTCACAACTGAATTTATTTCACTTTAGCAAAAGGTAGTGACTGGTAAAAATGTTGTTGAGTCATGTGAGCAGGTAAGCGTGTTCTGAAGAAATGGTATTCCCAATATGTAATAAAGAAGAAGTGGATAAAGATTCACACGGGTGTTTCTGTCTTGTGATTCATGTTTTCTAGTAGAGTTTTAAATGTTTGTCTGGTCTTTGTAGTTTTCAGTGTTTTGTAATCTTTACTGTGCACAATAAAGTGGATGTGAAAATCAGTGAGAGATGTGAAGTCTTTCCCACCGTGTCGGTTCTTTCGCAGAAAATTAATGCACCTGATTCTCTGAGCTTCAGTGATGCAGTCAACCTGTGCTGAGAAAAACTAGTGGGACTTCCCACTGGGATCACTACAACACAAATACACTAGGCTTCTGCATGACTGTCCAATGGGTTGGGGTTGTCTTAAAGGAGCTCTGTGTCTAAAGTATGAAAAACCAGTTTGAGCTGGAATTTATAGAAGAGTGGACACAATTGGAAGATAACGGTATTGTGCATTTAAAAGGAATTTTTTTTTTTTTCCCCCCCGCTGGTCACTGCTTGGCACCATTCCACTGTACTTTTCACATTTAGACCACCTAAGAACATGTTCAAAAACCACTGGACCTAGACTGCTCAAACCTGGATTAAATTATACTTTGGATTGTAAAAACACATTTAACATAGTTTCTGATTTGTGGAATTAGATCAGAGAAAACTCACAGACGTCTCCATTATCAGATGATATTTGTTTTGGCTTTAACTGTTGATTCTCTCATGTTTATTCATTTAGTGGATGAACTAAATATTAGTTGCAGAAGTTGTGAACAACATTATGTTCTTTTTTGTTTTTTCTGGTTTAAAAAATTCCTCACATGATTATATGCTTTTTTCAGACCAACATGAACATTTTTACAGTTTTCTCTCCTGTTTCAACTCTCAAAGTTCAAATCTTTGCAGAAAATTAATCAACTATTATAGAATGAAAACGAAAGTCTGCCCATATTCTCATTTTCATATATATTGAATGCATTCTGTACAGGAGACATGGCACAGAAAATATTTATCGACTAAGTCAACAGCCAATCAGAATGCAGAAATCAGTGGACTGAAAAAAAAAAGGCAAAATTGCCTTGAAAAAAGTCTGCAACAAAGAAACGAAGAGAAAAAAGTGAATCGTGAAATAATGAGGGACCACTGGAAAACTCACTGGGAGATTTTTTTTAGCCCCCAGTTTAGAGAACTCTAAATTTGTCAGTAATGATGGATTCAGTATTTTCATTAAGATCATACATGTGATATGTGTTTTATTTTGAAAATCAGCTATAAAGGAAAAGTATTTCCACATATTGTCAACAGATATTTCTTTATTGCAATATTCTCTGTGGTTCGTATCAAGAAAACAAATAAACTGAAGAGCTGATTAACTTTTTTTTTCATAATTTACAAAGTCAACTGTAATTTATTTTTCTCCTTTGATGACCTACAAAGACTTTATGTTGACTTGGGTTTCATATCTGAAAAAGGGGAAAACGTGCACAAGAGTGAGTCTAAGCACTTCATATATGCTCTGAAATCGCTTACACAAAACTTTTTTTTTTTCACTTTAGTTTTTGGTCTTCTTCTTTAAATTAAACAGATTTTGTAAATAGTGACAGCCTTATAAAAAATGTTATTAAGTAATTTAAACGTTTTCAACGAATACTTCTGTTTTTTTCCTTTATTTTCTTTCTTTTTATTTCCCCCGGTCTAAATAATCGAGACGTCGAAGCACTTACACTCCAGACCAGGTGGTGGCGCTAATGCACCCTGACGTTTGCCAAACACCGAAAAACGAGGCACGAAGAAGAACCGTACGGGAGGCGCTAGCATGCTAGCAGCGTTAGCTTGTGTTCTTCGGACGGTGTTGTTTTGTTCGGACGTTTGTGAGGTTTTTGGACAGAAAGGACGATACGTGGTTCGTGTCGGAACCCTCAGCGTTTCCCAAAGTGTCGTAAATCAGTGAATACGTGTTGAACGTAAAGACAACGTGGCTGTGATTAAGAGACTAGCTGATGATTAGAGCTGCTGGTGTTCAGATGACGGCGGTGTTTGTGTGAGTTTGAGCTGAAGATCTTTAGCAGCTGCAGGAACCATGTCTTCAGAACCGAAGGAAGAACAACTTTCTGATGCTGAAGGAACCATCGTCCAGAACGAGGAGGAGCTCTGTGGTCAGAGCGGACGGCTAGATATGTTCTGGAACCCGCAGCTTCAGCTGCACACTATAGGTATGTTCACTTCTACATCGTAGATAACGCTTTCATCTTCCAGAACATTTTGATCCAAGTGAAAGTGAACTGTTTATGTTTGTGTGTTCCGCCATCTTGAAGCGGTAAACAAGGCCGCTCTAGTCGTTAGCTTCTTTCATGCTTCGCTTCATCTCCGCCTCTTTCTTTGTTGCTCCCAACTTTCTTGTTTCAAGCCCTGAGATTAATCCTTCAGCTTGTTGTCATAGAAGTAATTGTGTCTCTTTCTCTGGCGTCCTTTTCATTCCGTTTGGGAATATTTGTAGTCTGAACTGTGTCTTGTCACTCCATCAGCGTCATCCAGACATTTTTAAAGAGATCACTCAGAGAAAGCTCGTCACAGATTTCTTTTATTTTTTCAACTGGTGATGCTCTCAGGTTTATTTACTTAGTGAATTACCTAAATATGATAATTTATTTTATTCAAATTCAAATGTATTTTATGTATATAGCACCTTTCATGTTAGAAGAAATAGCTCAAAGTGCTGTACATAAAAACATGAAAAGCAATTCCCTACACATGCAATAAAAGATAAAACCTCATTTAAAAACAACAACAACACAAAAATAAACAAATAAAATAGAAAGAGAAAAGCTAAAGTATTAAACCTAAATGTAACCTGACGGCGCCGTCCACACTGTCCTCCTGTTGGCTGGGGTGTCGGCATCCAAGCAACACTTGTGCCCAGCATCAAAAGTCTACATCTGTATTTATCATCTATCTTAAAAAGTCTACGTTATTCTCCCTGATTCTTGTGTAACCTAGCACAAAACTCATGGAAATTTATGTTGCACATTGCCAAAATGTAGTTTAACCCCAACTTAGTGTTGCAATGGATGACCAATGCTCTATACATACCAGGGATGTGAGATCAGGGCCTCACCTGCCTTCATAAAATGTCAACTGATATTTATATAAATATGCTGTCTAATCTGGGCTATAATTAGTTGCTTCACCACAGATTGTGCAATCATGCAGACTGGGTAGGTTGTGTTTACTCAGCAAATGCTACCAATCAAATGCTTTATTTTAGCAAAATAATTTAAATTAGCTATTTTATGCCATCATCATTCTCCATTTAAGATTTAATGTATTTCATGTTTATCACTTCTATTTTGTGTCAAAATGTGACATAAACCCTACTGAAAAAATGAAGATGAGTATAATCAATGTTCTAATCTAAACCCTCTAAACAAGTAAGCAGTTGGACCCTTGTTTCCACACAGCTTTTGCTTTACATCTGTCCAGAGCTCACCTGTTGAATTATTTCTACTCTGTTTGCGTCACGTGACCACCGTGTGCTGTGAATGATTTCTGGACCTGAATTTCGCTACGGGATTGCGGGTAACGTGCATATTAAAATCAACTCCCGCAAACTGAGCTCTTATAATGTATATAATATAAATAATAAATAATATAGTGAAGCAGCTGGGGACATTAAAGTTGTAAATTATTCCATCCATCCTGTTTCAAGATTCAGTGTTTAATGATGCACTTCTGTTTATATAAATATATTTTTTATGTAAAAGAAGGTTCATGAGATCAAAGATGTTATAAGTGAGGCCTCAATGAGCAATTTTTCCAAATTTAATATATGTGAGTGTTTTGAAGTACTTTATAGTAGGCCTTGGCGGTATTGAAATTTTAATACTTTCAATATTCCTCCACATTTTACCTTGGTACGTGTATCAACGTTACTAAATAAGAACTTTATAAGCACCATTTTAGTGGCTTAATTAAACTTCTGGGTTTGCCTCCACCACATGAAACAGAATTCCAAACACAATTATCAAAACACTAATAACATGAAATAGTTGGATTAACAATTTCTATTTTAAGTAATGCAACCAATATATTGAAAAAGTAAATAGTATAAAAAATAAAAAGGCTTTCATAGCAATTTTCTGACACTGTTCAAGCCATTATTAACAATAATATTGATTAATTAAATTAAACAATTGACTAAACTTAAGGCATGCCGCTGTAAAGTGTGAAGTGTCAGGGCTTAAACTAGCACGTCAAGGACCTTCCACTTTACCTGTGGTGCTGAAAATGCGCTCAGATGAACAGCTGGAGGTGCAGATGCACAAGTCGTGACATTTGGGGAAGACGACTCAGCATTGTTCCACCAGAGAAGAGGGTTATCAACCCCTTGAATGATGGGCTTCAAGCTGTATTTATCATTTCAGCTGCAGCTTGCACTTCTGCAGAGATCCCCAAACTTTTTCTTGTGAGGGCCACATAAGTGTTTTATTCTCTGTTGGGGGGCCGGGGTCAGTTTGTGAGCTAACAGAAAAGTGTAACAATCACAGCCTTAATGTAAACATTTATGGTTTTCCAGAAAGCCATACATAGCCAAATTTTAAATAATTAATTTCTGTAATCTTCACAGAAAAAAATATACTAAAACATTTAAAAAACAAGATAGATAGCCATTACCTTACATTAATAAACTTGAAGATGCTTAAATTTTTCGCTAAAACACTGAAGGTAATAGTGGAAAATGCTGACGTTGATAGCTGAAAATGCTGAAACTAATAGCTAGCTAAAATATTAGCGAAGTGCCAGATTAGCTGAAAAAAACCTCAAAACTCAAAAAATTCTAAATTACCCAAAACAGCTAGTAATATAGCTGAAATATTGAAATATTTGCTAAACTTAAAAAAAAAGCAAAAAAAAAAAAAAAAAAAAAAAAAAAGGCTAAATTAGCCAAAAAAGCTAGCATGGAGCTGAAATATTAGCTAAAATGCCAAACTAGCCCTAAATACTGGAAAAATGTCTGATGTAGCCAAAACAGTTTAGGGGGGTGGGCCAAATGTGGAGGAGGGCCGGAAGTGGCCGGGGAGAAGGAGGTCTGGGAGTTTTGCTCAGACTGCTTCCCTCGTGACCCGGTCCCGCACGAGTGGAAGATGATGGCTGGATGAATGGAAAAATCATCTCTTTCATAATTCCTTTTTTTTTTTTGCATATCACAGATTTTTCTCATATCTTGCTGGCCTAATATATATTAGGGCTTCCACAATTGTCAACTAATTGATGAGTAATCGACTATTTAAAATAGCCGAACAATAATTTAAAAGTCGATTAGTCATTGCTTAATATTATATTGAGTCGGACTGTCTTAAAGTTGAACAAAGTTGTGAGTTTTAGTTAGTTTAAAGCTTATGATTGTTAAAATGTGTGTTTTACATCCACTCTGTGCATGACCTGATTAGTCAGCTAATTGGAAAAATAATCTGTGGTTAGTTGACTATTAAAATGATCATGTGGTTTGATCTGCAGTCCCAGGTTGCAAATAGAGTGGACCCTGTCCACGCTGTCCACATTTATGTACTGTGGGGGTGGGTCCACTCTGCCTTTTGCGAGGTCCAAAGGATGTAGGTTGTTACATGAGCACCAGCGCTCCAGTCGGGTGACCTCATCCCTGCAGTCCGATTCATCCTCCCTGAGGTGAGCCCGACCATGTGCAAATAGGGAAGGGGAGGCCCAAGTTTGCAGTTTCTCTTCCAGGATGTCAGGGATGATGTTGTTGAAGGTTGGTTACGGGTTGATGGTGGAGGTTTTTAGGCAGGCTTGAATGCTGCACTGTTCCACAAACTGGTTGTATATTTTGTTAAAACCCCTGTCAGTTGATCCGCTCAAACAACCAAGTGCCTTGCCTGGTAAAACAACCAAGTGCCTTGCCTGGTATTCCAATTGGGCCTGTTTTCTTCCTCGATTTGGCCGACTCTAGTACACGTTGTACCTGAAATATTAGTGTTCCGTTGATTTGGGGTGGTGATGCTCATGGTGTGTCCACTGGGGGCCAGTGGGTACTGTGTTGCTGCTCCAGTGCTTTGTGATGTTGTTTATACCCTGTGCCACCTCTTCCACATCAGTGAAGTGGTCCTCAATTCTCCTCTTGTTGGCCATCTTTGCCTCATTAATGCTTCTTTTCTAGAGCTGATCTGGCAGTGCCTTGTTGGAGCGATCTCTGTCCCTGGACCTGAAGGCTGTGTTTTTGTTTTTTTTAAGGAGAGATGTCACTTCACTGGTCCTCCATGGTATCTGGTTTTGGAATACTCTGATCCTCTTGTTGACAGACAGATTTAAGAGAGAACTGTGTTTCTGGGTGTCCCTGGAGATCATGGCTGTAGAATGTGTCCCAGAGTGTGTTTGAGAAGGACCGTTTCAGGCCAGAGAGCGATTCCTGGTCCATTTGGGTGTACTCGGACTGAAAATTTGCTCCGGATTTTTTGGGGAAACAAACTGTGGTTCACTTTAAGCCAATCAAATGTATTCAATTTGAATACATTTTTAGCTTGAAAGTGCATTTCTGTCTATTTCTTTTTTTCAATTGGTGAATCAGGAGCAGAATACAAAATGCAGCTTGAAAAAGATTGTAGTAGAAGAAGCTACCATTGGTGGACGACAAGCTCACTGGCCACTTTAATGGGCCCACCTCCAACTGCTTTTTAACATAAACTTTATACTTTATATACACTTTTGACTTTTTCATTTTATTCTTAAACTTTGATTTTACCGGGAGGATCACTTGAGAACAAATTCTCATTTACAATGATGACCTGGCTACGCTGATGATACACAGCTTTAGATTGCCACGTCATGATGACCATGAAACTTTAAACACTCTTTTTAGTTGTATTTTAGCTATAAAGTCATGGATGCCAGAGAATTTCTTTTTGCTCAACCAGGACAAAACTGATTGTTTTAATCATTGGACCTGAAGACAAGAGAGAGATTATTTTACCAAAGCTTTAGAATTTTAATCCTTCCCACTGCATAAGAAACCTCGTTATACTTTTTGACTCTGAGCTGAATTTTATCCCTCATATTAAAAATGACATTAAAACAGGATTTTATAATTTTAAAAACATCGCCAGAGTCTGCCCATTCCTCTCTCTTGTCAGCACAGAGGTGCTGATGCATGCTTTTTTTTAGTCATTTAGATTATTGTAATGCCCTGTTCTTGTTTACCTAAAATGTCTCTTGATAGCTTACAATTATTACAGAACTCAGTGGCACGAGTTCTGACAAGGACCAGGAGGCAGGAACACATTACATCCATTTGAAATCACTGCACTGGCTCCCTGTGCGACTCAGGATTGATTTTAAGATTATTTTAATGGTTTATAAATGTATTATTTAAGTGATCTGCTTTTAGAATACAAACCTTAGCAAACTCTGAGATCTACTGGTACCAGATTTTAGTTTTACCTAAGGTGAGGACCAAAACCTTCGGTGAAGTTTCAATCTGCTATTACGGTCTTTTCCTGTAGAAGAGCCTCAGAGTCGCAGAGACTGTAGAGATTTTTAACCCCCCGTGCTCTCTTATGGAGTACAGATGATCACACCCTTACATTGGTGTGTGACCACTCCTACGACAAAGGTGAACAAAACTGGACAAGATTTTCTAGGAACTATGGCAATGTTCCTCTAGCAGAACTGGATCCTGGTTTAACAAGATCTCAAATACTATTTCCTCACCGCAGAGCCAAGCTTAAGTTTGTTTTAGAAGTTAGCATTTATAATAATTAATTGTATGTGGGGTCATGGGATGTATTTATAAATTGATGGGAAGAGGGAGGGTTGAGGGTGGGTTGAGTTGTTTTTTTAACTTGTCTTTGTTTTTAATTGTAAAGCGCTTTAAGCTGTGGAACTATGAGAAATACTTTTTTATGAATAAAGTTTGATTTGAACTGAATGACATGGCAGCAACTCAATGCATTTAGGCATGTAGACATGGTCAAGATATTCTGCTGCAGTTCAGTTCTGTTTTGAAACTTACCAAAAATCTACTTTTTCTTGTGTTCTTGCAGTCCTCCCTCAACATTATGTGACTGAAGGAGAAAATCTCTGCAACCAGCAAAAAAACTCCAGAATGGAACAAGACAAACCAGAACTTCCACAGATCAAAGAGGAACAGGAGGAACTAGAATCTTTACAGATCAAAGAGGAACAGGAGGAACCAGGACCTACACACATTAAAGTAGAACAAGAGGAACCAGAATCTTCACAGATTAATGACGAACAGGGAGAACCAGAAACTCTACAGATTAAAGAGGAGGAAGAAGGGTTTTGGATCAGTCAGGATGAAGACCAGCTTGATCTGAAGCAGGATGCCGATGCTTATGAGGAAAGTGACCACAGTGAAACAGATTTAAGCAATTGGCCGAGCTTTAATGCAACTGATAGTCAGGATGAAGAGGGAAGCCAATATGAAGAATCGACATCAACCACAGATGAAGAGATGGACCCACAGAACAGAGATCAAAGTAGGAGAAGAAATAGAAATAATTTCCAAAATGTGGACACCTTTTACATGTCAGAAAGTCAATATGGCTCTGATGTCAGAAAAAAACCCAAGACAACTTTGATTGAGAAATGCAAACAAGTCCCAAAAGGAAAAAAAAATTCCTATGTTAAGTCTGGCGAAAAACCTCTCGTCTGTGAAGAATGTAATAAAACTTTTAGTTACTGGTCCAAGTTCAGACTTCACATGAGAAGCCACACAGGAGAAAAGCCTTTTTCTTGTCAAGAATGTGATAAAAGTTTCCGTGAAAAATCCGGTCTCAAAGTTCACCTAAGATCTCACACGGGAGAAAAGCCTTTTTCTTGTCACGAATGTGATAAAAGTTTTCGTGAAAAATCTCATCTCAAAAGACACATCAGAACTCACACAGGAGAAAAGCCATTTTCTTGTCAAGAATGTGATATAAGTTTTGGTCGAATATCTAGTCTCAAAGCACACATGATAATTCATACAGGAGAAAAGCCCTTTTCTTGTAAAGAATGTGATAAAAGTTTTCGTGAAAAATCTCACCTCAAAAGACACATGAGAACTCACACAGGAGAGAAGCCTTTTTCCTGTCAAGAATGTGATGCAAGTTTTAGTCTTAAGTCTCATCTTGAAACACACATGAGAACTCACACAGGAGAGAAGCCTTTTTCTTGTAAAGAATGTGATAAAAGTTTTAGTCAAATATCTCATCTTAGAAGACACGTGATGACTCATACAGGAGAGAAGCCTTTTTCTTGTCAAGAATGTGATGCAAGTTTTAGTCAAATATGTCATCTCAAAAGACACATGACGACACACGTGCCGTGAAAAATAGTAGAAGTTTATATGGGATGGGGAAATCTTGTGAGAGTTTCATTTCTTTCACTGAATAACTTCACAATGATGTAAATACATTAAGTCTTTTTAAAATGTATTTGATCTTATTTCACTGATTAAAAATAAGTTCTGGGTCTACGAAAATTACTATATTATGGGAAAAAAATAACATTTAGATTCTCTTAAGATTCCACCCTGCTCTCCTAATTAACTCTAAACACTTAGAGATTTTTCTGAGCCTTTAACAAAAAGCTGTGTGGAGATGCCTATTTTCCAATAGAACTTGGCACCTTCCAATACTGTTAAAGGTGCAGTGGGACAAAAAACTACTTAGTAAGCCAACAATTGTGCAAATTTTCATTCTTTTTAATGTATACTTCAACTTTTAGAAATATATAAAAAGAAAAAAATTGCAGCCTGATTTTTAAATAATTCATTTGAGAATTATGGTGGGAACTATGTAGTAAAGAATAAGTGTTGATCAATAGCAAAAGCTTAACTCAATACTTTGCTGTTTACCCTTTGTTGGCAATGACAGCAGTCAAATGTTTTCTGCAAGTCTTCACAAAGTTTTCACAAACTGTTGCTGGAATTTTTGCCCATTCCTCTATGCAGATCTCCTCTAGAGCGGTGATGTTTTGGAGTTTTCTCTGGGCAAGACAGGTTTTTAACTCCCTCTAAAAAAATTTCTATTTGCTTTAGGTCTGGAGACTGGGTAGACCACTCCAGGACCTTAAAATGATTCTTATGAAGACACTTCTTTGTTATCCAGGACGTGTGTTTGGGTTAGTCATGCTAAAGACCCAGCCACATTTCATCTTTAGTGCTCTAACTGATGGCAGAAAATCTGATCATACATGCCCCTTTCATTCTTACAATACACAATGCAGTCGTCCTGGTCGCTTTGCTGAAAACCAGTCCCAAAGCATGATGTTTCCACCCCGTGCTTAACAGTAGGTATAGTGTTCTTTGGATTCAACTTGGCCTTTTTCTCCTCCAAACGAGTAAAGTTCCAAAAGTTCTTATTTGGTTTCATTTGACCGTATTATATGAACTGTATCAGATTAACATAAATATATTCAAATTAAATCGATTTTTTTATGTATTTCTAAGCATGTGTCTAAATTTGTAAACTTAAAATTGAATTGAATTGAGGAATCAGAAGAATCGAAAAAATTGGAATCGATTCAGACCCTGTTGAATTGATTAGAATCGTTTCTGGAAATTCTAACCGATACCCAGCCCTAATTGCTTAGAGGTTATCTAATACATATTTTCCACCATAATTTGTAAATAAATTATTACAAAAATCAGTGTGAGTTTATGTATTTTTATTTTTTCAATTTGTCTCTCATAGTTTAGGTATACCTAACCCATACCTCTCATCTCTTTTAAGTGGGAGAACTTGCACAATTGGTGGCTGAATAAACACTTTTTTGTAAAGTCCACTGACCAGTACCTGATAAAAAATGTCTGTTACCTGTTTGCAAGAGGAAGAAGAGACACCAGCAACCTGAGCTTTCTTTACATCTACACAAAGCCACAGCCTCTCCATACCATTGCACTTCAATTAATGAGGCATTAACCAAAGGACTTTTTAATTTCGCTGTACATATGAAAATGAATATAATAAATCTATTATTGAAGAAGTAATTAAAAAAAAGAAACACGACAGAGTATTGGATGCAAAGATCAGGTTTTTAAAGTCTGACGTGTGCTGAAAACATCTTTTTTTGATTTTTCTAACATGATATCCTTAGTTTGTTAGGCATTATTTTTTTTAGGTTTTCTTTTTTTTTTTAATATTTTTATCTTTTATTTTTTTTAGGTTTTCATCTTGTATACGCCACAATAATCAAAATAAAAAGAATGATACATTTTAATGTATTTTAAGTAATTATCTACAAACGAGTTTCACTTCTTTAGTCAACTGACATAACTGTTTTAAATATTTATAAATATTTTTTAAAAACACATGAAAGGTAAAAGGGTTATGAATTATAACAAATACATTTTCAACTCTTTGTTGGCTTTTATTTGTCTAAAGGTAATGTAATTTTTTGTTTTTTTAAAGGAATTTTGTTAAACAACAATTCAAAGCTAAAATCATTTTGATGTCGGTTGATTTTTATAAGATTTAGTTTTTTTTGGTTTGATTTTATGTTGTTGACAATTGTTGTTTATGCTATAACAATGTGTATGTGTATTACTATTACAAAAAACATCTATACTTCTTTAATGTTGACATTTTATGTAATAAGTTCTCATTTCATTATTGTTTTCAACTTGAGAATTTTGATTGAAGTTTATATTTTTGCTAAATCATGAGTGCAAGTGAAATGTAAAAATGTAATAAGGAAAAGGAAGATAAAGAAACATAAGTGTTTCTACCTTGTGTTCATGTTTTTAGGTAGAGTTTAGAACTGTGTATCTGTTCTTTGTAGTTTTTAGTGTTCCGTCACAAACTTAACTCCGAAGAATAAAGTTGATGTGAACATCAGTAAGAACCGTGGAGTCTGCTGTTTGTTGGTTCTCAGGAGGTTCTAAAGCTGTTCTCCATAATTTCAGTTCTCAGTGGAGATCACAAGACTGAGATGAGATCACATCAGAGGCTGATGAGAAGAGATCAGAAGCAAACAAACTGCTTCTCCGTGGTTTTCATTACTCTTGAGTGTAGCAGTGAGAGTTAACGTAGCTCAACAGCAATCTTGGAACTTCCTTCTAGCTGTAAGTCTCAGAGTCCTTGAGTTTTTGGCAGATCATATCAAGGACACCCAATAAAAAAGTTACGACATTGGTCTTCATAAAGCATAATTTCAGTAGCAATCATCATTTAATCATATTGAATTTTTTTCTGACATCTGCCTGTTTCATCTCTGAAACTCTTAACCAAACAGCACTTTCTTCAACAGAGCAGATTTTCTTGTAGATCTTCATGGACATGTCCTCATTTCAGTGGAGATTTGGTAAAGATCAAACATAAAAAAGATTAAATAAAATCTTAACTGAACACTGATGAATAATTATGAGTCCAGAACTGCTGTAAGATGGCCTTGGTGCCATGCTGCTGTTTTTTGGACCAAGTGAAGGATATTCAGAGAATGCTGGTCCACTCTGTGGTACAGAGAGGTGAAGGAGTAGTGAATACAGAGAGCTGGTGTGTGGGTTTTTGTGAGTGTTAGTCTTTGCTTCAGTCCTTTTTTTTTTCTTTATTCTATAGTTTATTGTTTTGCATCTTGTAAACATCCAATACTGAAGACCCTCTTGGAAACAAGATGTTGCATCTTAAAATGCTCCCAATGCTAGAGAGAAGAGAAGCAGAAGTTTTCTTAATATTACAAATTAGAATAAGAAGATGAAGTGCAGTTCTCCATCAGTACACCAGGGGAGCTGTAACACAATAACTGCACACTTGATCATGAGAGGGAGAGAGAGTGGAGCTGATCTCAGATCAGTTCATGCTGCAGCTCTGACACTCATCTCCCTTTCCTCTGATTCCTCCATCATTCTTTTCTCCAACTCCAAGGAGCACCGTCCAGAGTCCAGATCTCTGCAGACCAGCTGCTTCTCTTCTCCACCTGCCCTGGAAGAAGACCAGAAGCACAAGCCCTACCCCTCCCACCCGTAAAGAGAAAGCATAAAGAGACAGTGTCTCTGTGTCAAAAATAATTTTTGCTTTCATTTAAAATAATCACAAGGAGACACACATACTTTCTGGTCTTTGCTCAATAATTCATGTTCAAACCAGTTCTTCTAATTCCTCACTAGCTTTCCTTGTACTTCCACTAGGAAATTATTTACTTGTTTCTGCAGTCGTCTTCTCAATATCACCCATTTGCTTACGTCATTCTCAGATACGTTTAGGATCCAACCCAAAACGTTGTGTAGATTCTTCACCAGAATGTTCTTTAACCATGCCAGTGAAGGAAGCTTAAGCACTAAATCAAATTAATGTTTCTTGACCATCACCGTCTGCTCGGGGATTTCAAGTTTAGACGACATTTCTGGTAACATTCAATAGAACTTTCTTTATTTCATTTGAACTTCTTTAGACTTTCTTTTTCACATTTTCTCTGCTTTTTCAATCCCTTTTTGGTGAAGTTGTCACATATTGTTTTCATAATGAACTTTGAGTGGATCCAATAGTCAGATTACATCTTAAAGAAATGGAATAAGTTCTTCAGCTGCTCTGTTCTGGAACACTACCTTCGGATCTGCTTCAAAAGACCTCTTTTCATTTTCCATGAGAGAAGATTTGGATTGATGACTCTCAGCCGACATGTCTTGAGGGTTTGTCGTTGTCTGAGTTTGACATGTACATTCAACAGAGGTCAGGGGTCAGCAATTTTTATGTCATTAAGTCCCAATTCAACCTTTTCTTATGAACAGCTGAGCCAACTCTAGCACAAAGAAATACAAAAACCTTTCCATTATTTGAGAAATTTTATTTAATTCACAAACAGCAGGTCAAATAGTTTTTTAAATATATTTAACTAAAAAAAAGTGCTTTCATAATAATATTCCACAAGGAAAACAATTGAAATAGTATTGGAACTATGTTTGTTTAAAACAAAAAGTACTACATTTGTGGTATATCATGCAAACAGAAATAGAATTGTATACGTCAGAAAATGTTCTATCAATATTTCAAAGAACTTCACAACCATTAAAAATAAAAAAAAACAAGCTCTGGCTTTGTCATCTTTTGTTACATTATGAGACTGGATCTGATTCACTTCAAGGGGTCCTACCATGATTTTTTCAGCCTTTCAGAGTAAACTATATCCATGTATATGATCATATATTACCTTTGGAACACCAAAAAACAAATAATTTATGAAATGAAAGTCATTTTTGTGGTCCGTTTTAATACCCGGAAGTAAAACAACTCGATTTCTGAGCCTCTGCCTTTCGCTCCTTGTCGGTCCCGCCCATTTCGTGACGTCATCCTTGTGCCGGCTTCTCAAGCGTGAGCAAACTTTGTAAACAAAACTAAAAGAATGATGGATGCGCTACGGTCTGCAAAATCTTGTCTAGATTTATCCCTTTTTCAAACTTTTTATTTTGCTGATGTATTTTGAGAGTCTGTATGAAGGCAAGATTCAATATGGTTTGGTACCGCGAAGAAATCCTGCACAACGGTTACTGGAGGCACTACAGGTACACACGCTAAACAACACTTCGGTAGAAACAATGTGGATCATGTTAAAAGTTATTTTATTGATCTTGGATTCATCCGACTACATTTTAATGAGTTTCCGTGTCTCATCGTTGTGTTGTTATAGTTTGTTTTTAAGAGAATTTTGTTGAGACCACAATAGAGCTTTTACGGCAGCCCACCACGCGCGCGCGTCGCGTAGGAGACACAGAAAAGCGAGTTATATGTTTTTTGATGGTGTTAAAATGAACGTTCTAACAAGTAAACAGTAGGAACAATTATTTCCTTTTAGATAATATGACAATCTAATGCTCTACATTTGTGCCAAAATAGCTGATCTTCACAGAATCACATAAATCCCTTTGATTATGCAATGAAGAGTTACGTTATGTTAAGGGTGGGTGTTATTTATATGTGTCTATGTGTTTGTTTGATCAGCTGGTATAAAGATTAAAATGTTGTTTTGTCATAATATAATTCACTTTATACGTGAACTTTTAATTGAAGAATTAAGTAAAAAGTTACATTTATCAGACCTGAAAATATCAAAGATTTGGCTTCTCCCTACCCCATTATTTAGCACTCCAAATGGAGAGACACTATATTTCCAGGCGGAAAATTTGTGTCTTTAAATTCAGACAACACTCCCTCTTCATGACGTCATTATTATTCGCCAGTTATTTACTTTAGCATGTACCTGCCAGCGCTCTGAAAATACATAATAGCATTGGTTTTGTAGCATTATAGAGTTATACTGGTGGGCTAGCTGTAATATCCCATGCAAGCTTACTTCTTAACACTAAAGCTAAATACAATTATAATTCCTTTGAAAACATTGTTTTGTCAATAAATCACACAAGTAGAAATACTGAAAAAGCATTCTTATTCATAATTATCTATCGCCCTCCCGGCCCGTATTCAGAATTTTTAACAGAGTTTTCAGATTTTTTTATCAGCTGTTGTTCTACACTCTGATAATATCCTAATGACAGGAGATTTTAATATTCATTTAGATGACTGTAATGACTGTCTTGGGAATGCTTTTGCAGCCTTATTAGAAAATGTTGGGTTCACACAAAATGTAAATGAACCCACCCACTGTCACAAGCACACCCTGGACCTTGTTTTAACTTATGGCATAGAGATTAGTCATCTGAGTGTCCATCCTCACAACCCCATACTTTCTGATCATTTTTTAATTACCTATCAGTTTATATTAGAAAACACCATAGCTCCAGTGATTAAGAAAGAGCTGAAACGAACATTATCTGACCGTTCTGTATCTGAATTTAAACTCTCAGTCCAACCAATGTTTAGTAACATGTTAGATAAATACTCTCAGAGCTCTTTAAGCCCCGTTGATAATGAGCAGTTTGTCAATGATACCATGCAAGCCCTCAGAGGAACCCTTGATGCTGTTGCCCCTCTGAAACTCAAGCTTGTTAGACAAAACAGAGTAGCACCATGGTTTAACGCTGAAACACGTTCCCTCAAACAAATAACTCGTAAATTAGAAAGAAAATGGCGCCGTTCTGGCTCAGAGCACTCTCTGAATGCTTGGAAATGCAGCCTCTTAAGCTATAAAAAATCCCTGCGTAAAGCGAGAACTCAATATTACTCATCTTTAATAGCAGAAAATGCAAATAATCCACGATTTCTCTTTAGTACTATAGCCAGGCTGACCAGCAGCCACAGCTCGGTTGAACCACATATTCCTGCTGCCCTCAGCTCTGAAGACTTTGTTACATTCTTTGATGATAAAATCTCAAATATCAGATGCAAATTGAACAAGGTTATTCCTACCATTACCCCTGAGCAAATTAAAATGGTAGAAAGGAAAACATCCATAGAAATGTCTGTAACATTAGATTGCTTTACTGCTGTGGACCAAGCAGAAATAGCATCAGTTATTACATCTTCTAAAACTTCCACTTGTCTCCTAGACCCAATCCCCACTAAACTTTTTAAAGAAATCTTCCCCCTAATCAGTGACTCTATTCTAACCATAATAAATGCCTCCCTGGAAAGTGGTTATGTGCCTCAGCCTTTTAAATGTGCTGTTGTTAAACCTCTTTTGAAAAAGCCCAGCCTGGATCCTGACATTCTGGCCAACTATAGACCAATATCTAATCTCCCATTCATATCTAAAATCCTAGAAAGAGTTGTGGTAAAGCAGCTGCAGTGCCACCTACAGGACAACAATCACTTTGAGGATTTTCAGTCGGGTTTCAGACCTCACCATAGCACTGAAACTGCACTGGTCAGAGTTACCAATGATTTGCTATTAGCTTCAGAAAAGGGACTAATCTCTGTTCTGGTCCTGTTAGACCTCAGCGCAGCCTTTGATACTATTGACCACAGCATCTTACTCCATAGACTAGAGCATGACATAGGGATCAAAGGATCTGCCCTCCAGTGGTTTGAATCCTATCTATCTGATAGACACCAGTTTGTTCACGTAAATGGACAGTCCTCTCATTGTACTCGAGTTAGCTACGGAGTCCCACAGGGCTCAGTTTTAGGCCCATCCTATTCATGCTTTACATGCTGCCCTTAGGAGACATAATCAGGAAACACAGCATTAATTTCCACTGTTATGCAGATGATACACAGCTGTATTTATCCATTAAACCAGATCAGAATGACCACCTAGAAAAACTGAATTCCTGCATCAGAGACATTAAGTCCTGGATGACAATTAATTACCTCCTTCTGAACCCAGAGAAAACTGAGGTCATGATACTGGGTCCTAAACACCTGAGAGATGCTCTCTCAGATAAGATAGTCTCCTTGGATGGTGTAAATATTGCTCCCAATTCTTCAGTCAGAAACTTAGGGGTTTTATTTGACCAGGATTTATCATTTAATGCTCACATATCTCAAGCTTGTAAAACTGCATTTTTTCACCTACGCAATATCGCTAAGATTAAAAATATGTTATCTAAAAGTGATGCTGAAAAACTCATCCATGCATTTGTTACGTCGAGACTGGATTACTGTAACTCTTTACTGATAGCATGCCCTAAAAGTTCTTTAAAAGGTCTTCAGCTTGTCCAGAATGCAGCAGCAAGATTGTTAGCAGGAACTAGCAGAAGAGAACACATCACTCCTGTGTTGGCTTCTCTCCACTGGCTCCCAGTTGAATTTAGAGTAAAGTTCAAAATCCTCCTGTTAACATATAAGGCTCTGAATGGTGTGGCCCCATCCTATATTAGAGATCTCATAGTTCCTTACCAGCCAATCAGAACGCTTCGCTCACAGAATGCAGGACTGCTTGTAGTTCCTAGAATTTTTAAAAGTACAGTCGGAGGTAGAACCTTCAGTTATCAAGCTCCTGTTCTATGGAATAAGCTCCCAGCCCATGTCAGAGAGGCAGGTACAGTTTCTACCTTCAAAACTAGCCTTAAAACATTCCTATTTGGACAGGCGTTCTGCCAGACTAGCCAGTAATCATAGAATAATTAACATAATGCTCCCATACTGTTCTGAAGTTTGGGGAAATAATTATTATAATCACATACTTCTCCAATATATGCTTGAAATATAAATGATGAAATATGTATATTCTCTACATAATAACATAGAAGGCTGCTAGAAGTTAGAAGCTGGGAAAAGTATGGTGCACTGGGGCTCTGTCCTCTTTTCCATCTACTGCTCCTCTCCTCTACTTTTTTATTTACTTCTAATTGTATGCCTTTGTTGGTGGTGCAGTATAATTCACATGTTTTTCCTTCTCTCCGACTCCCCTGTGGGAGACCGGGAGAGATTGCAGTTTCCGGGAGACTTGTTGGTGATCCTGACGAAGCCCCGCCCATCTGGATGAAGCCCCGTCACCATCTGTCACCATCCTGCATCTCTGAGTGGGAGTGATTCCTGGTGGGTCGTCTGTCCTCCTGCTCCTGGTCGTGGTCTGCAGTTCTGCCTCATCTGGACTATGGACTTAATCATCACTCGTCCCTCAGCTCTATATGAATGAACTCAGCTCTATATGAATGAACTCTACTCATATATGCAGTTTTAGCAGCTAACTTTTCTTTAACCGTTCTGGTATCGCCTGTCCGTCCTGGGATGGGATCTCTCCTCATGTGGGAATCCCTAAGGTTTCTTCTTTTTTTTCCTGACTCAGGTTTTTTTTTTAGGAGTTTTTCCTTACCGCGAGGGAGGGTCTAAGGACAGGGATGACCTGTTCTTTATAGTCTGTTTAGTTTTTACCTATTGTGCATATTTTATGACTCCATCTGTGCATCTGTAAAAACTGCAGGTATGAAGCCCAATGAGGCAAATTGAATTTGTGATATTGGGCTATATAAATAAAATTGAATTGAATTGAATTGAATACTAAAACAAAAATTAATCATTTACATTTAAACATAAACTTCTGTGTTTCAAAAAATACTCACATGAAGAAATGCGTTTCACCTCGGCAACATAGTACAACAAGAATCGCCCTCGCGGATGGATGGATACAAAGTCCCCGCATGTTACCCTAAAAAAAACAATTTCAGAGAAGCTGAAGGGGTAGGGGAATAGTCTTTACCTAGTGTGTAATCATCTCATTCCCCTTTGTGAGAGTTCAAAAACAACAATAAAAAATAAACATGTCTAACCATCAGACCATCTGGTTTCCTCTAACAGAACCAGAACATTAAGACTGAACTTAACACAGAACCATGGAGGAACCAGGCCAGAACCCAAATCCAGGGTAAAGAGGTTCAGTAAATGTAGTGTTGAAGGTATGAAGGTGGATCAGTGAGTCATTGGAAACTCTGAAGAAGGACAGAGTTCCAGCAGGACAGTCCACATACACTGCTACTCTGGGGGAGGAGGAGGAAGAAGAGAAAGGAAAGACTGAAGACATTTTGTTATCATGCCAGACATAGAAACCATCATAATCAGAATAGAACAGACTCCAGGACTGATTGTTTTGTCCAAGTAAACAGTCATTAGTGTTTCTTTTCCATCTGATTCCTCTGTAACTCACTGATGTGGAAACTCTATTTGTCAACTCAACCTCCCAGTAACAGCGACCAGACAGACCATCTCTGCACAGCAGCTGATACCAGTGATCAAATCTGTCTGGATGATCAGGATATGACTGAAGTTCCTTATCAAAGGTCACCTTCCTGTTGTTGTCAGACAGTTTGAGGTTTCTGTTCACTGTGTTTGTGTCGATTGTGAGGCGACAGGAATCTGATGGAAAAACAAACACAATCCAGATGCAGTTATTGATCCATCATCTGTTCAATGATGGGCATTTTATGAGGAGTCATGAATTAATGATAAGACAGTTTGAAGATTTTTGAACGTGAGCTGCTTTGTTGCTATTAAAAACTTACACTTTCTCAGACCTGGAGTCAACCATTGAACTCCAGCAGGCTCCGTCCTGAAAGAAAGACAAGGAGGTTCAGAGCAGCACACAGTCTTTCAGAATTCAAACAAGAACATCACATGGCTCTCAGTATCTTATTGTTTTACCCTGATGAAGGAACTGCCCAACATCTGGACACATCTACTGTAAGGTTCTGTCCTGACTCATCATACTCCAGCAGTATGAAGGTTTTTTTTCTTTATTTTGTCTCAGTTGAAGCAGCAGCAAAAATAAGCAGAAACCATGTCATCCCTGATGGAGAGTGCAGCTCTTATTGTGCTGATACAGCAGGAAAACTACATTGGTTGACCTTCACTATGTTTAGAATGGATAAAGGACCAGAGTTGTTGATCTGATGACCACAATAATCATCAAACATGATCAGACTGGGTCAAATTCTTAACATGTCTGCTGTTTTCTGAGTTGATAAAGTCTGTGAATGAAGCATCTTTCCTCTTCAATGCAGCATTTTGGAAAAAACAGAAAGGAAAAAATACGAAATACGAAATAAAGGCTGCTGATACTAATTCTAAGATCTTAGCTGAGTGAATGCAAATAGTATATTTGCAGTTCTTCCTCCTCAGTCAAATGAGTATCAGCAGCAGGTCTCTCCATACCTGAGAGTGTCCAGTCTCCAGTGTGGATCTTCCAGAGCAGCAGAAAGCAGCTTAATTCCAGCCTCTCCTGGATGATTGTAGCTCAGGTCCAGCTCTCTCAGATGAGAGGGGTTGGAGTTCAGAGCTGAAGCCAGAGCAGCACAGCCTTCCTCTGTGATCAGACAACCTGAGAGGCTGCAGACACACAACACAAGGCAGAAAATGTGAGAGAACTGCAGTGAAGGTGATGCTTACTGGTTCACACGAACTGAATTTTTCTTTGTTCATTGTCTTTTAGTTTCTTGTGATCAAAGTTTTGACTTCATGAATTAGTTTGGACAAATAGCACATTTTAACTTTAACTCTGCAGGAACTAAATCCTCCGGAGCTTCATATGATCCACTGGTTCTATTTCTGCTGTAGTTTCTATCTTCTCTCTCGTTCTTGACCACTTCTTGAACTGGGTTCTGCTGAGGCAGCAGCTGTCCTGTTCTGTTCAGATTAGTGCTGCTTACAGTTTGTTTCAATGTAGAGAGATGTTCTACATTTGTTCAGATCAACTGTAGACACGTTTGAACGACTGCATTTTTCTAACACAACTGCTGTAATTGAGCTGCGCATGTTTTTCATTTGCACATGTGGATTATTGATTAAAGTCGTAAACATGGACTTCTTCTAGTACACATGGATGGACCTATCTCCTCTGGTGTTATCTTCACAGAAAAATGTCTATAACATTCTCTTAATCAAAAAAAAAAAAAAGAAGATGAAGAAGGAAAGAAAAACCTGTAACCAAGATTTGAATTAAAAAAATAGTCTGACCTGAGAGTCTCCAGTTCACAGTGTGGACTCCCCAGTCCAGCTGACAACAGTTTCACTCCTGAATCCTGCAGGTTGTTGTTACTCAGGTCCAGATGTCTGAGTCTGGAGGATTGAGAGCTGAGAACTGAAGACAGAGCTGCACAGCTTCTCTCTGAAAGATTACAGCACCCCAGTCTGAAGAAAACAAAATAGAACAGTAGTTGTTGGTCAAATATCTGTCAATTGTCATCTCTTGTTGATTTGGTAATGTTGAATGAGGAGATTGAAAAATAAACTTTTTTCCGTCTGTTTCCTATTGTTTAAAACTTATTTGAAAAATGTTCTATGTATGATTGATTGGCAAAAATAATGAACATTAAATATAATTCAGTTGTTTACTTAAAGTGAATTTCTTGAAAGTTCTTACATAGCTTTGTTGGAGGCTTTGATCACTGGCAGCAGCTTCAGAAGAGCCTCCTCTGAAGCAGAATATTTCTTCAGGTCAAACACTTCTAGATCTTCTTCTGATGACAGTAAGATGAAGACCAGAGCTGACCACTGAGCAGGAGACAGTTCATCTGTGGAGAGACGTCCTGACCTCAGGAACTGTTGGATCTCCTCCACTAGAGAACCATCATTCAGTTCATTCAGACAGTGGAACAGGTTGATGCTTTTCTCTGCAGACAGATTCTCACTGATCTTCTCCTTGATGTGCTGGACTGTTTCCTGATTGGTCTGTGAGCTACTTCCTGTCTGTGTCAGCAGACCTTGTAGGAGATTCTGATTGGTCTGCAGTGAAAGACCCAGGAGGAAGCGGAGGAACAAGTCCAGGTGTCCATTTGGACTCTGTAAGGCCTTGTTCACAGCACTCTGGTAGAACTGGATTGGCATCTTCTGTTGTTCCTCCATGAGGTTGACCCCAGAGGTGATGAAGGTCAGGTGGACATGAAGAGCAGCCAGAAACTCCTGAAAACTCAGATGGATGAAGCAGAACACCTTGTCCTGGTACAGTCCTCCCTCCTCTCTGAAGATCTGTGTCAACACTCCTGAGTACACTGAGGCTGCTCTGATATCGATGCCACACTCTGTCAGGTCGGATTCATAGAAGATCAGGTTTCCTTTCTGCAGCTGCTCAAAAGCCAGCTTTCCCAGAGACTCCATCATCTTCCTGCTCTCTGGACTCCAGTGAGGATCTGTCTCAGCTCCTCCATCATACTTGACCTTCTTGACTTTGGCCTGAACCACCAGGAAGTGGATGTACATCTCAGTCAGGCTCTTGGGCAGCTCTTCTTCCTCTCTGCTCTTCAGCAGATCCTCCAGAACTGTAGCAGTGATCCAGCAGAATACTGGGATGTGGCACATGATGTGGAGGCTTCGGGATCTCTTGATCTGGGAGATGATCCTTCTGGCCTTCTCTTCATCTCTGAATCTCTTCCTGAAGTACTCCTCCTTCTGTGGATCGTTGAACCCTCTGACCTCTGTCACCATGTAAACACACTCAGCAGGGATCTGATGTGAGTGCTGAGCTCTGACATGGAGAAGAATCATGAACAGTTAGAGATGTTCATCTCACCTCTGAGCTTTGCTCTGGCTCTCATCTTCCACACACAGAGTGCTTTTAGAGGGAGGGGCTCCCTCCTGTGTGTCCTCACACTGATCCATGCTGCTGAATTCACTGGATCAGCTCACACACACCTTCTCCCTTCATCTGCAGAGGAAACCCTCATCATCATCAGCTCTGATCCTCCTTCACTAACAGATCAACTGCTCTTAAGTTGATTGACTCTTCTCTTGTGTTTCCTCCATTGCCTATATATAGAACTGGACATAGCGGTGGTGACATCACTCATAAAAAATAGATGGCACCATCTTGTCGGCAAATGAGAGTGATTGGTCTAACCCCGAATTTACCGTGGTCCATCTTGTGGTCTATATCTGTTGCAGCGTTGGGTCGGAGTACCCCTAATGGGCGGCTGTGGAACAGTGGTAGGCGGTCAACTCCTGATAAAAGTATTGCAAGTTCGATTCCCGCCTTGCCTGCCCATGTGTCAAAGTGTCCTTGGGCAAGACATTGAACACCAAATAGATGGGAGGCTGGTGCCAGTCTTTGGCAGCGGAGCCACCTCCAGTGTGGTCCGATGGGTCTGTGACTGTAAAGTGCTTTGGGCCTTCGAAGGAAGGTAGAAAGCGCTATATAAGTATACACAATTTACCATTCAACCCAGGGGCCCCACCACCATGGGAGCTGACCCCACATGCTCCCCACACCCCTCACCCCACACAAGGAGAGAGGAGCCAAGAAGGAGCCAGTCCCAGGGGCAAATCCCAGCACCTGCCCCCAAGCACTTTCGCTGTGGGAGGACTGGTCAGGTACTAACGGGACCAAGGTAGCCCGACCAGTCCCGGCCCCCCACCAATGATCTCAGTAGAGACCATGACCTGCCACACCCCCATGGGCCCCGTATATCCCCCCCCGATGCCTTTTACCAAGGTAAGACAATCAAAAAACAGATTCCTGTAAAATAAATGAAAATAAACCTTGTAAATAAACAGTTTTCTGTGTGATTTCCTATTATAATTATTTGCAGATGATAAGTGGTCGCCAAATATTGTGACTAAATAAATTTTTGTGAATATTTTTTAAACAATTCCAGGCCCTAATGAAAACATCTTTCTTAAATAATTTAGAATTTTATTTTAATTCAATATTGACAGTCAATGACACATTTAAATATCTATTTCTAATTTTAAATAATTAATGACACATGTATTTAATCATTTCATATAAAATATTTTTTTCAATTTTTCCCTTTTAGCCCACAGCTGATGAAGACATGATTAAATATATCTTGAAATATTTTAATAAGCTTTTTTAAATTTTGCTTTTTATTAATTGTTTTTCTATCACATTTTTTTGCCTGGGGATTCTGCAAGAAGGCCTGAAGCTGAGAAAAATGCAGCAAACACTTTTAGTGGTGCGTTAGGAAATCATAAATCATCTCACAAAAACTTCACTCTTTAGACATTTAAACACAAGAGAAACCACTGGAGTTCTTGCAGACTCCTCCCCCCTTTCTGTGGAGAAACTTAATTTCAGAAAAAAGACCAAGAAAAAAAAAAAAATAAAAATACTCTCCTATAAGTGAAAACGCTTTATTGTATATTTTATAATTTCATTCAGGTTTTTTGCGACTCTCAAACATTACATATCTTCTCCATGAGACAAACCATCCTAGCCTGATTTGTTTTTATGCACTTCCTCAAAAGTGCAACACAGCAGAGAGGAAACTGCTGAACATCAGCTGCTGTACTTTAGGTCCTGAACTAAAGACGAAGAACAGCTTCAAGAGGAATACAAACATGCAGAAGTTCAGCACTGAGGTTCTGTGTGTGTCCTGACCATCAGTAGAGAGATCACACAAACCACAGGTGAGCTTTCATACCTTCACACAGACATTCACTGTTACTGATTTGAATTTTAAATTTGAATTGAATTTGAATCTGACCTGGAAAGAAAGAGTGGAACAGAGTCATCACTTCATCTGAGATATATATAATTGTTCCAGTGATGTCACAGCAAGCAGCAAATGAGCTGCTGTATGTGTGACATCAGCCCTCTTCATTATTTTATTATAAGTTATTTAAGTTTGGACCTTGTATATTGTTGTTTTAGTATAGATATAACGCAAATACGACAGAATTAGCACAAAAGATAAAGTAAATCTGTTGTTCTAAGGCAAGAAAAAAACATTGCAAACACTCAATAACAAACATAGAAATGTGTTTTTATCACTGCTTTAAAATGATTAAAATCCTGCATAAGTTTCAGTTTCTGATGTGATCAGGCAGAGAAGAAAAATCCACCAAGTCTCAAAAATTATCCTTCACTGCAGCTCTGATTGTTTCATTCTGAGTCTTTTTGTGTTTGTGCAGCAAAATTCTATCAGGTATCAACTGCTGTCTGTTGATCTTCACCTCTGTCACTAACAAACTTCTGCCCAGTTTTGCCTCCTCCCTACCCTACTCATCAACACCTTCTGGATTAAGACCCCCATGTACCCCTCAGCATTCTCCGAGTGACCTACAGTGACCTTTAGCTGCTGATTTGGAAGAACATTTTCCATTCTGAACAGAATAACAAGTTAAAAACAAATTCTTCCTCTGCTGCTCTTCTTCCTCACAGATGAGATCACATAAATAGACACATCACTGCCTTCATCATGAGTGGAGAATCCAACAGAAAACACAAAGACTCACTGTAAAGAAGAAGAAGAAAGTTGGTGTCATCGTCTCCTCCGTCTCTGTCTGCTCTGACATGACACACCTGAACAGAGCTTTTTTTCTGTATATGTAAATTCTGGAGGATTTGATTTCCCTGCACTCATCATGTAAAGCAGCAAAACAGGAACACATTGGTTGAGTCTCCTAAAGTCACAGAGAATTTTCCTGATAAACAAAAGTCTGAGCAGTAATTTGACCATCAGCTTCAGAAATTTGTTATGACAGATAATGCTTTAAGCCCTTTCATCACTGAAAAGTCTGTTTTCTTTAAAACTAAGCCTCGGAAATCGAGTTGTTTTACTTCAGGATATGAAAAGAGTCTACAAAACTGATTCATAGTTCAGAAATAATTTATTTTTAGTGTTCCAAAGGTAATAAATGGTAGTGATATAGTTTATTCTGAAAGACTTAAAGTCCCCATCCAATGAAAATCATATTTTTTGAATTTTTAACATGTATGTGTGACATTTTTCTTATTAAACAGAGCAAATGTGATAAGAAACCATTTCATTTTCTCATTTCCGAGTATTTCTCCTGTTAAATCGCTGTCAAACTGTCGCAGAAAAGCTCCGTTAGAATGAATGAACTGTTAATACGTCATGAGAGCGCAATGGTGCTGGCGTGTGATGACGTTCTTAAATTGTTTATCCAAAACTGTATATTTTTGAACAATATTTAGGTCTAATTAGGCAGAATAAGTTTTCAACAAATAAAGTTTTTTGGTGTTTATTTACTGGATAGATAGTGAAGTATTTCAAAACCAAAATAGGGAATTAATTATTTTAATGGTGTAATGAACCAAACAAAACAATACCTCAGTAAAGACTTCTGTTAAAACCAGTTCTTCAAAATTGTCGCTTGGTTTCTTTGCACTTCCGGAAACCAGGCAGTTATTGTTTGTTGTTCCTTTTATTGCAGGTGTTAATATCCTTACTATCACCCATCTGCTTGTGCTATAGACACGTTTAGCATCCACCCCAAGATGATGTGCCAGAAGGTTTATTGGTGTAGTTTAAACGCTAAATCAAATCAGTGTTTTTGCCATCACTAAAGATGGTTAAAGTTGGAAATTCTGCTCTGTTGCTCCATTGAAGTCTCTAAAAAGAGTCCTTTACTCTTCATGTCCTGCTTGGTTCTGGTCAATCTGGCCCACAAAGCCTTCCCAAACTATGCCATGAATGGACAAAGCCAGACAGGAGTCTGCTCGGGGATTTCATGAAATTTCTGGGAAGGACGTTCAATAGAGCTTTCTTTATTCCATTTGAACTTCTTCAGACTTTCTTTCTTTGTTTTTTTTTCTCCTGTCAAGTTGTCACTTATTGTTTTTGTTTGAGGTTTGATTTCAGCTGAAAGAAGGTGAACAAGTTCTTCAGCTGCTCTGTTGTGGATCACTACCTTCAGATCTGCTTCAAAAGACCTGTTTTAATTTTCCCTGAAATGAAATATGGATGGATGAAACTCAGCTGACATACTTTAATGGCTTGTAATTATTTGAGTTTGACCTCTGTGTTCTTGCTGATGTTATTACTATTGGAAGAAATTATTGAGGCCTCTACCAGGCCTTTTAGAGTCTAAAACGTCTAGTGTTTCAGAAACACGATGGGTTTATACTCGATTCTGATTGGCTGCTGGGTGTCGATGCACACCTTAGAAAGACATGGTCACTTAGCCCAAATGTTCTATATCATTGTGCAGGCTTCTTTAAAACAAACTTTTGCTTCATCCTCTGGACAAAATCAAGCTGTTGGAGGTGAAATCTCCACTTTATTTCACCTGTGATGAGACCATTTAAAGATGTTTGAATGTGAGCTTTTTTGTTGTTAAGAATTAAATGAAAATCGCACTTACACTTCCTCAGACCTGGAGTCAACCACTGGAATCCAGCAGGCTCCACCGTGAAAAGAGGAGGAGTTTCAGAGCTGTGCAGTGTCTTCCATTTACATGGCTCTCATTATGTTTTGCTCTACCGTAATGAATATCAGTTCAATATCTTGACACATATATTGTAAAGTTCTCTCCTAACACATAGTCCAGTAGTTTGAAGACTCTTCTCAATTAATTTCTTTTGAAGCATCAGGAAGAGGAAACCATTGAGGAAAACTGCATGAAAACTACACTGCTGGACTTTCACTATGTTAAGAGTCAATCCAGGCCCAGAGTTGTTGATCTGATGACCACAATAATGCATACAGATCATGACGTCAGACTTCTGAAACTTACATGGTTTGACTAATCACAAAATTCAACTGTAACACATAGATTCAACCTTTAGAGGGCAGCTCACAGACAGTTTTTGACTATCATCATTTAATCATGTTGAATATTTTCTGACATCTGCCTGTTTCATTTCTAAAACTCTTAACCAAACAGCCCTTTCTTCAACAGAGCAGCTTTTCTTGTAGATCTTCATGGACATGTCCTCATTTCTGTGGAGATTTGGTAAAGATCAAACAAAAAAAAAAGATGAAATAAAATCTTAACTGTACACTGATGGAGAATTATGAGTTATCTTGTAAGCATCCAATACTGAAGACCCTCTTGGAAACAAGATGTTGCATCTTAAAATGCTCCCAATACTTGAGAGAAGAGAAGCAGAAGTTTTCCTAACATTCAAAATTAGAATAAGATGAAGTGCAGTTCTCCATCAGTACACCAGGGGAGCTGTAACACAATAACTGCACACTTGATCATGAGAGAGAGAGAGAGAGAGAGTGGAGCTGATCTCAGATCAGTTCATGCTGCAGCTCTGACACTCATCTCCTTTTCCTCTGATTCCTCCATCATTCTTTCCACCAACTCCAAGGAACACCGTCCAGAGACCACATCTCTGCAGACCAGCTGCTTCTCTTCTCCACTTGCCCTGGAAGAAAACCAGAAGCACAAGCCCTACCCCTCCCCGTAAAGAGAAAGCGTAAAGAGAAAGTCTGTGTCAAAAATCCTTTTTGCTTTCATTTAAAATAATCACAAGGAGACACATACTTTTCGGTCTTTGCTCAATAATTCATGTTCAAACCAGTTCTTCTAATTCCTCACTAGCTTTCCTTGTACTTCCATCAGGAAATTATTTACTTGTTTCTGCAGTTGTTTTCTCAATATCACCCATTTGCTTACGTCATTCTCAGATACGTTTAGGATCCAACCCAAAACGTTGTGTAGATTCTTCACCAGAATGTTCTTTGACCATGCCAGTGAAGGAAGCTTAAGCACTAAATCAAATTAATGTTTCTTGACCATCACCGTCTGGTCGGGGATTTCAAGTTTAGACGACATTTCTGGTAACATTCAATAGAACTTTCTTTATTCCATTTGAACTTCTTTAGACTTTCTCTCCACATTTTCTCTGCTTTTTCAATCCCTTTTGGGTGAAGTTGTCACATATTGTTTTCATAATGAACTTTGAGTGGATCCAGTAGTCAGATTACATCTTAAAAAATTGAATAAGTTCATCAGCTGCTCTGTTCTGGAACACTACCTTCAGATCTGCTTCAAAAGACCTGTTTTCATTTTCCATGAGAGAAGATTTGGATGGATGACTCTCAGCTGACATGTCTTGAGGGCTTGTCGTTGTCTGAGTTTGAAATGTACATTCATCAGAGGACACAAAGTCCCAATTTAAACTTTTCCCATGAACAGCTGAGCCATCACCAACTCTAGCTCAAAGAAATAAAAAAACCTTTCCATTGTATGAGAAATTTTATTTAATTCACAAACAGCAGGTCAAATAGCTTTTTAGATATATTTAACTCAAAAAAGTGCTTTCATAATAATATTCCACAAGGAAAACAGTTGAAATAGTATTGGAACTATGTTTGTTTGAAACAAAAAGTACTACATTTGTGGTATATCATGCAAACAGAAATAAGATTGTATACGTCAGAAAATGTTCCATCAATATTTCTAAGAACTTCACAACCATTGAAGAAAAAAAAAAAAAGAAAGACAAGCTCTGGCTTTGTCATCTTTTGTTACATTCTGAGACTGGATCTGATTCACTTCAAGGGGCCCTACCATGATTTTTTCAGCCTTTCAGAGTAAAATATATGCATATATATGATCATATATTACCTTTGAAACACCAAAAAACAAATTATTTATGAAATATGAGTCATTTTTGTGTCCCGTTTTAATACCCAGAAGTAAAACGACTCGATTTTTGAGCCTCTGCCTTTCGCTCCTTGCCGGTCCCGCCCATTTCACGTCGTCATCCTTGTGCCGGCTTCTCCAGCAGGAACAAACTTTGTAAACAAAACTATAAGAATGATGGATCTGCAAAATCTTGTCTAGATTTTTCCCTTTTTCAAACTTTTTATTTTGCTGATGGATTTTGAACATCTGTTTGAAGGCCAGATTCAACACTTTTACTGCTGGTTTGAGGAACCTTGCCTGACGGTTACTCAAGACACTACAGGAACACACGCTAAAAGACACAGAATAAATGTGGATCACGTTAAAAGTTTTGTTGATCCTGAATTCATCCAACCACATTTTAATGAGTTTCCGTGTCTCATCGTTGTGGTGTTACGGTTTGTTTTTAAAAGAATTCTGTTGAAACTACAGTAGAGATTTTACAGCAGCCAACCACACGCGCGCGTCGCGTAGGAGACACAGAAAAGCGAGTTTTATGTTTTTGGTGGTGTTAAAATAAATATTCTAACAAGTCAACAGTTGCACCAATTATTTCCTTTTGGAAACATAATAATCTAATCCTCTTCATTTGTCCGCGGCTCACCAATCACCTCATTTCTACCGTGTTTATATCACGTGACTGTGGGGTACGGTGGCCATTTTGGTTCAATTGTTCCGCTCTCGGTTCGTTTCATATTCAGACTGAGGAATCTCAGAGTAAACCGAAGTTCGGTCCGATTGGTTTTTATAGGATAACTCTTAAATGCATGAACGGATCAAAATACCACTTTGGAGTTCTTTATAGTGAGCAATGAAGAGTAAAATGAAATTAAAAGCTCAAAAAGTAGAATTTTCATGGTAGGGCCCCTTTAGGGCGATCAGTTGTAGTATTCATTTTAAAACTGGGCTTAATCTGACCTTGATTGGTTATTATTCAACACACTGAATATATACATTCAAAAATAATGCTCAAACACTGAAAACATTTCCATAAAAAGTTCAATTTGAAAAGAGATTGTCCTATAAAACCATTAAAAAAAAACAGAGACAAATCAAGTGCTTATTGTTGTCACACATCCCAGATCCCACTGTCTTTCCCTTTCCGTACCAACTGTGGCACGGGTTGCCAAATCTCGGTAGGCTATAGGTTTTTTTTGCATACTTCTAAATTTTCCTCCAAGTGTTATTCAAACACTTTCCACAAAACGCCACATGCTTCAGATTCATACCAACTGATATTTTTGCATGCAGTAAATGTCCTACAAGAGAAAATAATGTCTCAAGAAGTTTTACACTGGAGTACACCAATGAGATGAAAGACTTCAGTGGTTCATGAAGCTTTGTTTGCCTTTCTCTTTTTGACAGCTCTTTGGTCTTGGCCACAGTGGAATTTAGAGTGTAAATGTTTGAGGTTGCAGACAGGTGTCTTTTTTTATACAGATAGCCAGTTCAAACTGGTGCCATTAATACAGATAACATGTGGAGAACAGAGGACTTTCTTAACCCTTCTACACTAAGTTAGTTTCAGTCTTACACAAGAATGTAAGCTAAACACTTTACAAAGTTCAGTGCCAATATAGCTGATCTTCACAAAATCACATAAATCCCTTTGATTATGCAATGAAGCGTTACGTTATGTTAAGGGTGGGTGTTATTTATCTGTCTGTTTGATCTGCTGGTATAAAGATTAAAATATTGCTTTTTCATAATATAATTCACTTTATACGTGAACTTTTAATTGAAGAATTAAGTAAAAAGTTAAATTTATCAGACCTGAAAGATCTGGCTTCTCCCTACCCCTTTATTTGGCCCTCCAAACGGAGAGACACTATATTTCCTGGCGGAAAAATTGTGCCTTTAAATTCAGACAACACTCTCTCTTGATGACGTCATTATTATTCGCCAGTTATCTACTTTAGCATGTTCCTGCCAGCGCTTTGAAAATACATAATAGCATTGGTTTTGTAGCTTTATAAAGTTATACTAAAACAAAAATTAATCATTAACATTTATACGTAAACTTCTGTGCTTCAAAAAACACTCACATGAAGAAATGCGTTTCACCTCGGCATCATAGTACAACAAGAATAGCCCTCGCGGGTGGATGGATACAAAGTCTCTACATATTACCCTAAGAAAAACAATTTCAAGCACCCCTACCCCTTCAAATGCCCCTATAATTGGAGGGGTAGGGAGAAGCCGGAGGGGTAGGGGAATAGTCTTTACCTAGTGTGTAATCATCTCATTCCCCTTTGTGAGAGTTCAAAAACAACAATTAAAAAAGAAACATGTCTAACCATCAGACCAGCTGGTTTCCTCCAACAGAACCAGAACATTAAGACTGAACTTAACACAGAACCATTGAAGAACCAGGCCAGAACCCAAATCTAGGGTAAAGAGGTTCAGTGAATGTGGTGTTGAAGGTGTGAAGGTGGATCAGTGAGTCAGAGGACACTTTGAAGAAGGACAGAGTTCCAGCAGGACAGTCCACATACACTGCTACTCTGTGAGAGGAAGATGAAGAGGAAGATGGGGAGGAGGAGGAGACTGAGGCATTTTTGTTATTGTGCCAAACATAGAAACCATCATTATCAGAAAAGGACAGACCCCAGGACAGATTGTTCTGTCCAAACAAACCATCATTAGTGTTTTCTTTCCGTCTGATTCCTCTGTAACTCACTGATGTGGAAACTCTATTTGTCAACTCAACCTCCCAGTAACAGCGACCAGTCAGAGCATCTCTGCACAGCAGCTGATACCAGCGATCAAATCTGTCTGGATGATCAGGATATGACTGAAGTTCCTTATCAAAGGTCACCTTCCTGTTGTTGTCAGACAGTTTGAGGTTTCTGTTCACTGTGTTTGTGTCGATTGTGAGACGACAGGAATCTGATGGAGAAACAAACATAATCCAGATGCAGTTATTGATCCATCATCTGTTCATTGATGGATACTTTGATGAGAACTCATTAATGAGTGATGAGACAGCTTGAAGATGTTTGAACGTGAGCTGCTTTGTTGCTATTAAAAACTTACACTTTCTCAGACCTGGAGTCAACCATTGAACTCCAGCATGCTCCGCCCTGAAAGTAAGACAAGGAGGTTCAGAGCATCACACCATCTTTCAGAATTAAAACAAGAACATCCCATGGCTCTCATTATTTTATTGTTGTACACTGATGAAGGAACTGCCCAACATCTGGACACATCTACTGTAAGGTTCTGTCCTGACTCATCATAGTCCAGCGGTATGAAGGTTTTTTTCATTTTATCTCAGTTGAAGCAGTAGCAGGAATAAGCAGAAACCATGTCATCCCTGATGGAGAGTGCAGCTCTTATTGTGCTGATACAGCAGGAAAACTACATTGGTTGACCTTCACTATGTTTAGAATGGATAAAGGACCAGAGTTGTTGATCTGATGACCACAATAATCATCAAACATGATCAGACTGGGTCAAATTCTTAACATGTCTGCTGTGTTCTAAGTTGATAAAGTCTGTGAATGAAGCATCTTTCCTCTTCAATGCAGTATTTTGGGTAAAACAAAAAAAAAATAGACAGAAATGGATTTTGAAATACGAAATAAAGGCTGCTGACACTAATTCTAAGAATCTTAGTTGAGTGAAGGCAAACAATATATTTGCAGCCCTTCCTCCTCTGTGACACGCACGTCTGCTTCAGGTCTCTCCATACCTGAGAGTGTCCAGTCTACAGTGTGGATCCTCCAGAGCAGCAGAAAGCAGCTTAATTCCAGCCTCTCCTGGATGATTGTAGCTCAGGTCCAGCTCTCTCAGATGGGAAGGGTTGGAGTTCAGAGCTGAAGCCAGAGCAGCACAGCCTTCCTCTGTGATCAGACAACCTGAGAGGCTGCAGACACACAACACAAGGCAGAAAATGTGAGAGAACTGCAGTGAAGGTGATGCTTACTGGTTCACACAAACTAGATTTTTCTTCATTCATTGTCTTTGTGTGTTCATGTGATCTAAGTTTTGACTTCATGAATTAGATTGGACAAATGGCACATTTTAACTTTCACTCTGCAGTAACTAAATCCTCCGGAGCTTCATATGGATCCATTGGTTCTATTTCGGCTGTAGTTTCCACCTTCTCTCTCATTCTTGAACAGCAGCAGCTGTTCTGTTCTGTTCAGATTAGTTCTGCTTACTGTTTGCTTCAATGAACAGGGATGTTCTACATTTGTTCAGATCAACTGTAGGCACTTTGGAACAACTGCATTTTTATGACACAACTGCTGTAATTGAGCTGCCCATGTTTTTTATTTGCACATGTGGATTATTGGATGGATGAACCTATCCTTTTTTATTCTGACAAACCACAAATCCAGAATTATAACTGTGATCATAAAACTAACCAGGATGGATAGGATCAGGATTGAATCCATCAGAGATACAGCACGTTAGAGGTTTTGGAGATAAAGTCAGAGAGGCCAGATTGAGATGGTTCATACATGTCCAGAGGAGAGACAGTGAACATATTTGTAGAAGGATGCTGAGTCTGGAGGTGTCTAGAAAGAGGTCTAGAGGAAGACCAAATAGGTTTTACAGTGAAGAAAGATATTAGGGTAGCTGCTGTTACAATAGATGAAGCAGAAGACAGGGTTAGATGGAGGAAACTGATTCGCTGAGGTGACCCCTGAAGAGAAAAGCTGAAAGGAAAAGAAGAATAATTTTGGAAAGCCTTCCTCTGGTGCTGTCTTCACAGAAAAATGTCTATAACATTTTTTAAATCAAAAAAAGAAAGAAAAAGCCCGTAACCAAGTGTAACCCAGCTGCAGGTCCATAAGTGTTTTAGTTTCATTGGATGATTTTTGTTATAAGTAGTTCTAAATTCCGAGCGGCACTTGAACGCATCAGTATGTTTCCCAGAATCCCTACGTGAGGCATCTAGCCCAACAGCCAATCAGGAATGAGGTTAGTCACGCAAGCCCTGCAACATAGACACTGCCCGCGTTTTTTCCCTCTCTTGGTTCGTATGGGCTGCGAGGAGAGGATAAACGACTGCCCAGCGAGCAAGCAGAACATGAGCGAGTGGACCTTGGAGGAAGATTGTGTGATTCAGGGCAACAGTGACTGTGCGTTGCGGCAGGAAAGGAGCTACCACAACACAACGGTGGCGCTGTTGCCGCGAACCGCGTAAACAGCATATGGCAAAGAGGGTCTCCACGAGGGCCAGGTGGTTCCCGGTCGCCATTACGAGAGTTTCGGCGAGTGGCGAAGTCGACGCCCTCCGTTTCAGAGCAGAGCAACGGTGAGAGAGAAAAAAACGTTTATGTCCATAACATTCCTGACAGTGTGCAAATTCCAAAGGAAGGGAAGAAGATGCTATGTGCTAACGGGTGGCCACCATGTTAGATTTTCATGCTAATGTCTGGCATCAAATGAGGTTTTGCAGTTTTGTCTTTTTAACCCTTCCGCTCTCCTTGGGGTCCAGATGGCTCCAACCACATATTGTTATGCGATTTCTTCCATGACAAATGTGGACGAAGGGGGACAGGATTTTATGTCTGCCATGGACATTAGTGAAACTCCGAAATCAGTGAAAAAAAAAAGTTCAGCGCACTGTCCTGTGGTGTCCAGATGACCCCACTTTTAATGTAAACAAGCTAAGGAGAACGGAAGGGTTACGAAAATGTTTTAACACATTATACATGATTTCATTTATATATTTTTTCTCATTGGTTGGAGTTGTTTTTTATTTAAAAAGAAGAAAAATGCATAGAAGTATAATTCAGATCAATTTTTGGTGCAGTTTCCTCTCACACTAGCAGGCCTGTAGTGTGGGAAAAGATACAAAAGCACACCTCTGAAATCTTCTGGATGTATTTTTTGTTATTATTGCTCTTCTGTTATGTGATTTGTTGTAAGTTATTACACATTATGTAAACATGAAAAGTTATTTTGTGTGCTTATTGCCACATTTGAACTTGAGAAAAAGTAGCTGGAGAACTGTATTTAGATTTTATTATTTTATTGAAACACGTAAATGCATAATCTGCATTCCTACTGAAGCATGGAGTTTGGAGATGAACTTATCTCAGGACAAAGTCTAATATGCATGACCTTGTTCATAGGTCAGGTTTTTATGGTGGACCAGAACTTTGGGAAGAAGACAGAAGATTCATCAGATGGTGAGCCAGGGAGTCCACAGATAAAGATATGCACACAGACTACAACAGGTGCACCTGCAACGATTCAAGTATTTATTTTTTTGGGCCCCAATGAACAATTTTGGGTTTTTTTTGTTCGCACTATTTTATTTTAAACTGGATCCTTATTATTTTCTGTAAAAATATATGAGTTATTCTAAAAGTTTTTTTGTTGTCATCATTGCTGCTCAACTCCTTGGCTCTAGGCGAAATTAGAGTCTTCTGATATTGGTCCATAAGTTCTGTCACACCATCCTCATACAGACTAGTTGGTTACACTAGATTTGTATTTAAATAAAAGCAGTCTGACCTGAGTGTCTCCAGTTCACAGTGTGGACTCGCCAGTCCAGCAGACAGAAGCTTCACTCCTGAATCCTGCAGGTTGTTGTTCCTCAGGTCCAGATCTCTGAGACTGGAGGACTGAGAGGTGAGAACTGAGGACAGAGCTGCACAGCTTTTCTCTGAGAGGTTACAGCAGCCCAGTCTGAAGAATGCAAAATAGAACAGCAGTTGTTGGTAAAATATTTGTCAATTGTCATCTCTTGTTGATTTGGTAATGTAGAATGAGTAGATTTAAAAACATACTTTTCTGCTGTCTGTTTCCTATTGTTTATAAGTTATTTGAAAAATGTTCTATGTATGATTGACTGGCAAAAACAATAAATATAATCACTAAAAGTGATTTTCATGAGAGTTCTTACATAGCTTTGTTGGAAGCTTTGATCACTGGCAGCAGCTTCAGAAGAGCCTCCTCTGAAGCAGAGTATTTCTTCAGGTCAAACACTTCCAGATCTTCTTCTGATGACAGCAAGATGAAGACCAGAGCTGACCACTGAGCAGGAGACAGTTTATCTGTGGAGAGGCGTCCTGAACTCAGGAACTGTTGGATCTCCTCCACTAGAGAACCATCATTCAGTTCATTCAGACAGTGGAACAGGTTGATGCTTTTCTCTGCAGACAGATTCTCACTGATCTTCTCCTTGATGAACTGGACTGTTTTCTGATTGGTCTGTGGGCTACTTCCTGTCTGTGTCAGCAGACCTTGTAGGAGATTCTGATTGGTTTGCAGTGAAAGACCCAGGAGGAAGCGGAGGAACAAGTCCAGGTGTCCATTTGGACTCTGTAAGGCCTTGTTCACAGCACTCTGGTAGAAATGGACTGGGTTGACTTGTTTGGATTTCTTTGACTTTTTCTGTTCTTCCATGAGATTAACTCCAGAGGTGATGAAGGTCAGGTGGACATGAAGAGCAGCCAGAAACTCCTGAACACTCAGATGGATGAAGCAGAACATCTTGTCCTGGTACAGTCCCCTCTCCTGTCTAAAGATCTGTGTGAACACTCCTGAGTACACTGAGGCTGCTCTAATATCGATGCCACACTCTGTCAGGTCAGATTCATAGAAGATCAGGTTTCCTTTCTGCAGCTGCTCAAAAGCCAGTTTTCCCAGACTCCATCATCTCTGCTCTCTGGACTCCAGTGAGATCAGTCTCAAGCTCCTCCATCATACTTGACTCCTTCTTGACTGACGCCTGAACCACACAGGAAGTGATGTACATCTCAGTCAGGCTCTTTGGGCAGCTCTCCTCCCTCTCTGCTCTTCAGCAGATCCTCCAGAACTGTAGCGGTGATCCAGCAGAAGACTGGGATGTGGCACATGATGTGGAGGCTTCGGGATCTCTTGATGTGGGAGATGATCCCTCTGCCCTGCTTTTTACTTCTTAATCTTTTCCAAAAGTATTCTTCCTTCTGTGGATCATTGAACCCTCTGACCTCTGTCACCATGTCAACACACTCAGCAGGGATCTGATTGGCTGCTGCAGGTCGTGTGGTTATCCAGAGGTGAGCAGAGGGAAGCAGGTTCCCCCAGATGAGGTTTGTCAGCAGATCACCCACTGAGGTGGACTTTCTAGGGTCAGTTAGGTTCTGAGTCTTGTGGAAGTCCAGAGGAAGTCGACACTCATCCAGACCATCAAAGATGAAGATGATCTGGAAGTCTTCAAAGCTGCAGATTCCTGCAGCTTTGGTTTCAGGGAAGAAGTGATGAACAAGTTCCACCAAGCTGAACTTCTCCTCTTTCAGCACATTCAGCTCTCTGAAAGTGAATGGAAATATGAAGTGGATGTTCTGGTTGGCTTTGCCTTCAGCCCAGTCCAGAGTGAACTTCTGTGTTAAGACTGTTTTCCCGATGCCAGCCACTCCCTTTGTCATCACGGTTCTGATTGGTTCTTGTCTTCCAGCTGGGAGTTGAAAGAGCTCTTCTTGTCTGATGCTTGTTTCTGCTCTGTCTGCTTTCCTGGATGCTGCTTCAATCTGTCTGACCTCATGTTCTTCATTCAGCTCTCCAGTTCCTCCCTCTGTGATGTAGAGCTCTGTGTAGATCTCATTCAGAAGGGTTGGGTTTCCTGCTTTAGAGACTCCCTCAAACATACACTGGAACTTCTTCTTTAGCCTAGATTGGACTTTATGTCGACATCCTTCAAAAGATCCTGAATGAAGACAACAAAGAGGTTAAATAAACTCCCTGCACATCAGTAAATCTTCATTTATCAGCAGCTGAAACCTTCAGAGAAATCCTCTTACTGCTCTGCAGTCGATCAGCCAGCTCCTCCTGCTTCATTCTCCTCAGGAAGTTCTCTGTGATCTTCATCAGTAACTCTCTGCTGCTCCTCTGTTCTTCATCTTCTTCCTCCAGTTCCTCCTCATCCTCCTTCTGAATCAGAATCTTCTGGATCTTCTTCAGCTCCTTCTTCACAAAAGTAACAATGTGGTCCTCCAGCAGCTGCAACAGAATTCTAGATGAATGATCCAATCAGAGTGAAGTCATGGAGCCAAACATCAGCTCCATGTTGGACACACTGACAATCCACTGGTCTACAAAGTGCAGCATGGAGATGACTGAACAGAATGATGGAAAAGTACACTGCTCACAAAAATTAAAGGAACACTTTTTTATTGGTCCTGGCATGAATTGAATTAAACCTGTCTGATAATTTTCTTGTTGGTTAAGCAGCTGAGGGCCTCGTTAATCAATTTCAGCTGTATTGGTGTTCATGGAATTAACAACAGGTGCACTTCAGTGGCAACAATCAGAAGACCCCCAAAACAGGACTGCTGTTACATGTGGAGGTCATTTCAAGTTTCTCCCTCTTGATCTTTTTGGCTGGTTTTCCACTCGTGCTGACTTTGGCTTGTGTAATTCTCTCTACTGGCAGTATGAGGAGATTCCTTAACCCTACAGAAGTTGCACAGGTTGTCCAACTTCTCCAGGATGGCACATCCACACGTGCTGCAGCAAGAAGGTTTAATGTGTCTCCCAGCACAATCTCCAGAACATGGAGGAGATTTCAGGAGACTGCTGGTTATTCTGGGAGAGCTGGACAGGGCGGTAGAAGGTCCTCAACCCCTCAGCAGGACCGACACCTGCTCCTTTGAGCAAGACGGAACAGGCTGAGCACTGCTCGTGCCCTACAGAATGACCTCCAGAGGGCCACTGGTGTGAATGTCTCTACCCAAACAATCAGGAACAGACTTCATGAAGGTGGCCTGAGGGCCCGATGTCCTGTAGTGGGCCCTGTGCTCACTGCCCAGCACCGTGGAGCTCCACTGGCATTTGCTCAAGAGCAACAGAATTGGCAAGTCCACCACTGGAGCCCTGTACTTTTCACAGACGAGAGCAGGTTCACCCTGAGCGCCTATGATAGACGTGAAAGAGTCTGGAGAAGACAAGGAGAACGTTCTGCTGCCTGCAACCTCGTTCAACATGACAGGTTTGGTGGTGGGTCAGTGATGGTCTGGGCAGGCATATCCATGGAGGGACACAGACCTCTACTGCCTAGGAAATGGTGCTCTGACTGCCATAAGGTATCCAGATGAAATCCTTGAACCCATTGTCAGACCTTAAGCTGGTGCAGTAGGTCCTGGTTTCCTCCTAATGCACCACAATACCCGGCCTCACGTGGTAAGAGTATGCAGGCAGTACCTGGAGGATGAAGGGATTGAAACAATTGAATGGCCTTCACCATCCCCTGACTTAAACCCAATAGAACATCTCTGGGACATTATGTTTGGGTCCATTAGGTGCCGCCAGGTTGCTCCTCAGATTGTACAAAAGCTCAGGGATGCCCTCACACAGATCTGGGAGGAAATACCATAAGACACCATTCGTCGTCTCATTAGGAGCATGCCGCCACATTGTCAAGCATGCATACAAGTTCGTGTGGGCCACACAAGATACTGAAAAGCATTTGGAGCTGCAGAAATTAAGTTTAGGAGAAAATGGACTAGCCTGCCACATCTTCATTTCACTCTGATTTTATGGTGTCTACACAATTGAGCCTCTGTAGGCTGAAAACTTTTATTTCCATTAAAAGACTTGATATCCTTTTGTTCCTAAGACACTGCCCTGTCGTTATTTATATAGATAGCCAACTTCATATTGAGATCTGATGTATCCAATGTAAATCCTTTAATTTCTGTAATAGTTCTTCTATTTTTTTGTGAGCAGTGTAATAGTTGTTCATGTACAGACCAGAAATATGAAGTCCAGCTGTGTTTGATGCTGCTGGACAGACGGACCACTGGGTGTCTCTGAGCTCTGCTGGTCCACTCTGTGGAGAATCAGTAACAGTTAGATTAATTCTGTTTGTGCTGGAAGGTTTCGAACCAAACTAACTAACTAACTGGAGTCAGTTCAATTCACCAAGTCACACATAGAATTCTTGCTATAAAAACAAGAAAGTTCTTGTTTACTCTCATGTAAAAGGACTCAATAGCAAATGTAAACATTACCAAAAAATTTTTATTTTGTTTAGATTTTAAGAAGATTTACTTAGAATATTTAACATATGAAACATTTTTTGGGGTTGTGGGAGGAAGCTCGAGAGTCCTTATATGGAAGTGGGAGAACATGCAAATGAAACAAAGAGAGGTCCCAGCTGGAATTTGAACCAGGGTTGTCTCACTGCCAGACATGAATGGGTAACACCACTCCACAGTGCAACCCTGATTTAATATTTTAGAGGAATATTATAAGAGTTTTAATTTACATTTTTTGACTCTCACATTTGAATATAAACAGGATCATGTGATTGTCATCCAAAAATTGAATTATTATAGCAATAGGGGTTCACTGTGTGGTCACTGCTTCTTTCAAACTTTAGGGATAAAAAGGCAGCAAAACAAATCCTCACGGACAGCTTAGCTTTAAGGTCAACAAAGGAAGGAAGTGGGGGAAAATATGGACTCAAAGCATAGGTTTGTCTGTTTTATTTACATTAATTTGCTTGGAAATTCAACTCACATCAAACACATGTTGGAATGAAAATCTTTCTCTCATTTGACTCACTTTCAACATTTATATACAGCTCACCTCTCTGTAGAAAAAGATACTGCTGAATTAAAATTTGTAAGATTTTCCATTGATTTCCACCTACGGAAGGGCACACAGCTGGGTTCAGATCCAGTTCTGGGTCTCTGATGGGTCCTGAGAAAAAATACTTATTTATTAGAGATGATTTTCTTTCACAATGGTCTTTGATTAGATGACATCCTTACACCTCAACACTGTAAATAATTTGTAATCAACTGCAAGGTATACAGAGAAGTATGGTTTAGCAGCACAGATTATCATCTACTAGTAGTCCAGCTCAGGTTAAAGCTCTGCACCAACAAACACAAGGGCAGTGGCCAAATTCCCCCCCAATCAATATATAGTGCGTTCGCCATTTTTCTAGTGCTGTCCGGATCTACTAATTCCAAATCGAGTGCACTCAAAATTTTCCAGAAAACTAGCGTGCATCGATGGTCACTAGATTAGCGGATATAGACCACAATGCATTGCGGTTGAACAAAAAATATATGAAAAATGTTTAAATACAATATTTGAATAAACCATCCACATTTTCACCTTCAGAACACAGTGGAGTCATAAAAAAGCGCAGTGAAATGTTTGTTTTAATTTGATTTTCACTTTGTGAAATCGATGACGTCATATTCGGTTTTTAGAAAAACGAAAGTAAAATAGTGAGCATCGTGTCCAAATTACCTTTAAAATCAAGCGCACTATATAGTCCCGCACTATATAGTTTTTTAGTAGTTAGGGATTAGGGAGGGAATTCAGACATAGCCATTGACTTCCTCGCCTGGACTCATCCCTACTCAGTAATCCTAACTTTGCCATCATTGCAATTTTGATGCCCTGGCTGCTAAAAAAGTCATTAACTGGAATATCTTAAAAAAACTGTCATTCAGTCAAATACTTTTGATCCTCCGAAAGAAAACCGAAAATAAATTTAAGAGTACACATTTAAGTTTTTAAAATGACTTAAAGCCCAGCTCTGAGGTGACCTGGTGGAGTACTGCCGACCAAACCATCAGTATAATGTGTCTATTACAGAGTATAGAGAAGTTCTGGCAAGCAGAAACCAAAAACTTAGGATCTGTGGCATATGCATCAAAACAGTACCGGTAAAAGACTGACAGCAATCTTATTTCAAACTAAAGAAAACTGCATCAAAATCTGGAAAGAACACATCAGCCTCCTTCTGCAGAACATAATCTCTACAGTTCATCCCACCAGCTAAACATCTACAAGTTGTACTGACCCCAACAATGCTTGTAGAACAGACCATATTACACTACAGGATAATAATGCATTTGATTTAAAAGTGCCTTTCAAAACACTCAAGGGCACTGTACAAAGTAAGAAGTAAAACAAAGAATCTTTTAAGAAGATGTTAAAAACATCATACATAAATTGACATCTTAATAAAATCAGATTACAGATGAAGGAAAGTTGATATTTGGGAAAGTAGATTTAAACAGATTGGCTTTGAGTCTGGATTTAAAAAATGAAAAGGAGTCAACACTGCGGAGGTTGGGGGGGGAGAGAGTTCCACAGTTGGGGAGCCAAGCCTTCAGTCGCTCCAGACCGTCTGGTCATCAGACAGTCTGGAGCTGACAAGGAGTAATTCGGTTTTGTCACTGTTGAGTTTGAAAAAGTTAAAGGTGAACTAGGTCCTTCACAAGCATCTTGCTTATTTATGCTCTTGCAGTCATCAGAAGCAGGCTGGCTTTATACAAAATTGGTCCACAATAGTTCACATCTCAGCCGTCCATTTGCGAATAGAGAAAGCCTATGAATTCCATAAGGATCATTATTTACGTTGGGTTTATAGATGTGATGATCACCTTTGATACTGTCTTACATACCCTCAGAATAACAATTAAGATCATTTCCCAAATCCAACTGTTCTAAAGCAGAGTTGTTGTACTCTAGTTTTCAGAAGTGTTTCATTTTTATCCTTACATTTTGCCAGGCTAGCGATCTCTGCCATGAGGCATGCGAACTGCATGCAAACTGCATGCCTCATCTAGCATATTTCTAATGTGCATTTTTAGTAGTTAAAAAGAACTAAATAGGTCACACACTGGCCCCAATGCAATCAGAGATTGGAAACAAATAAGAAAATTAAGTAATCAAAAAATAAGCTATTATGTTGATAGAAAGACCAAATTAGTAAAACGCTTGTCATGCCCAATCTGAGTACTCCCCATCTCCCTTCACTTTATTTTATTTCTTTATTCTTTCATTCTTTCTTTATTTGTTTCCTTTCATGAAGCAAAGAATATCAAAATACAGAAATCAAATACAGAATTGAATTTGAAGTGGCAGTTGAAGTCGAAGTCGTGTCAGGATTATTATTTTTTTAAGTTTTAAACTCCAAACAGAGGGGTCCAAAGTCCACCATTGCAAGAGTAAACCGTGAGGCGCTAAGAAGCACTTTTCTTCTTGTGGGTCCGCTCTGAACCACAGAAGTTTATATTTAAATGTAAGTCATGACTTTATGTTATAATGTGACCTTTTTAAAGTTTTAAAACCACTGTTATGTATATTCAAGCACTGGAAGCTCTGTGCTAATGCTAGCGGACCGGTGATACTGATGATGTCATGAATGAAAGTCACGTCTGAAATATTAGACACTGTTTTTTTAATCACCCTCCATTTGCACTAAGCATGGAGGGATAAATGAAGGGGAAGGGCTAAGGGAAAGGGAGAAGGGGAGAATTCGGATCAGGCCTCAGTGTGTGTGGTGCAGGCTGAATACAGGGGAGGCATGGGCTGCCAATGCCTCACCTGCCACATTATTGTGTATTTAAACAGGAAATTTGTAAATTACTACTTTTTTTTTCTTTAACCAAAGAAGGGTTGAAATCCCAAACAGAAAAAACAGACATGAATATAAATTAATATTTATTTTTAAGATATATTTTGTAGGTGAGACACAGCTTCGCCTACTTCTCCTGACTGCATGTCACTGCTGTTCAGTGACAATAAACTTGATTTATTGCACATTAATTGAGTAGTCAGAGATGGAGGAGAATTCATTAATACTTGTTGTTTTAATGATAAAATGTGAATTATGTAGAAAAAGTAGTATGTCATCTACATAAAAACTAATTTTACGATGGCTGAGTTTAGTTTTCATTCTTTTAAGGCTCTCCGTTTTATTGCTGCAGCAAGAGTTTCATTGGATTTAGCAAAAAGAGAAGTGGAGACTGAACAACCCTGTCTGGTTTCTCTTCCAAGAATAAACTTTCAAAAATCTGTTAGTTCTGACAGATGCATAGTTGTTGTACACTAAAACATTGTTTCAGCAGAGTTAAACAAAACGTTCATGCAAGTACACAGTTGGACATTTTTTTATATTTGAGAACATGTAAATAGCTACAGATTAAAAATGAGATTTATATGATTTAAAATAAGATCTCATCGCACTTTATGCTCCAAGTGATACTGATCAGAGAGATCAAGAACTGAACCAATATGGAGAGAAAATAGACTCACTCTGATTTGTGCGTGTGTAATTCTTGATTTATGCATAAATTAGGATTTGTGCGTGCATAATTCTTGATTCGCAACTCATAATATGTTTTGTTCAATAGTAAAAAAAATGTCAAAAATAAAAAAAATACAAAATAAAATGTACACATGCACAAATTAAAATTACAATAGCTTGAAACCAATTACACACAAAAATCTTTTAAAGATATGCACAAATCACCTCTTATGCACGCACTAAGTTAAACACGATTCTACAGTAAGACTCTTCACGTTTCAAAAATTCGTCCATGAGGGATGTGTTCAAGTACTACCAGAATGGTCGTTTGCCATAGTTCTCTTGTCAGCCGTTTTAACTTCGATTGTGAATAACATCCGATAAAACTTGACATTTTCCCACTTTCTTAAAAATATATTCCCGATAGTTAATATAAAAAAGTCTAAATATGCGTTTTTAAAACAATTATCCTTTTAAAAATACATTTTTTTCCAGTAAAGAGGCTTCGAGCTGCAGCTCCTCTAACAGTGCCTCCAACATTACAGAGCCTCTAAAGTCGCAGATCCAAGCAGGCCAGTACTGCCTGTAATCGCCGCGTTTGGCGACCAGAACTCTGTGCATGTACTCTATAAACGGCAGCAGAAAGCGGGGGGGTTCTGGTCTGTTCCTCCAGTGGAACCTCGCGGGGAGACCGGTGGCAGAACGCAGCGATTGCACCACGAGACCCTTCTAAACATGCACCGGGCAGAGGGGCTCGATCATCCCAACGGGCCAGCTAAGATTACGGGGTCACATGGACAGATCTCAATCGCCGCGTTCCTCCGCCATTCTCCCCCGCCCAGGATCCGCGGGGGTCAGGGGGTGTGGTCAGACCAGAGGACCCCCCCCAAAAAATAAAATAAAATAAAAAGTTGATGAGGAGCTGCAGCTCGAAACCTCTTTTCTGGAAAAATTCCTATTTTTTAAAGGATAAGTGCTTTAAAAACGCTTATTTTTACTTTTTTATATTTATTATCGGGAATATGTTTTCAAGCAAGTGGGAAAATGTCAAGTTTTAATGGATATTATTAACAATCGAAGTTTAAAACAGCTGACAAGGAAACTATGATGAACGAGCATTCTACTAGTACTTGAACGCATCCCTCACAGACAAATTTGTGAGACGTGAAGAGTCTCACGATAGATTTGTGCGTAAATTAGGCTGTTGCGTGCGTAAGAGCTGATTTTTTGCATATTATAAAAATATTTTTATGTGTAATTAGTTTCAAGCTGTTGTAATTTTAATTTGTGCATGTGTACATTTTATTTCGTATATTTTTAAATTCTGTAATTTTTTCACTTTCGCGCAAAATGTGTTATATGAGTTACAAATCAAGAATCAAGCATGCACAAATCCAAATTTATGCAAAAATCAAGAATTATGCATGCACAAATCAGAGTGAGTCTGGTTTCTCTCAATAAACCAAACCTCAAGTTATTCAGCTGAAAGCTATCATCTGAACTATTATCCAGCCTCCTTTAACTCTGACAAACACTTACTGTTCAACTTCCAAACTGATGGCTTTGAAGTTAGGAGGAATTTTCTTTGACCTGTCACTCTTAAAGGACACATAGCTGGATTCATCTCCAGGTCCAGGTTGGTTCCTGTGAAGAATGAAGGTTGTTGATGTGAGTGCTGAGCTCTGACAAGGAGAAGAGTCATGGACACTTAGAGATGTTCATCTCACCTCTGAGCTTTGCTCTGGCTCTCATCTTCCCCACACAGAGTGTTTTTAGAGGGAGGATCTCCCTCCTGTGTGTCCTCACACTGATCCATGCTGCTGGATCCACTGGATTCACTGGATCAGCTCACACACACCTTCTCTCTTCATCTGCAGAGGAAACCCTCATCATCATCAGCTCTGATCCTCCTTCACTAACAGACCAGCTGCTCCTCCACTGATGGGCTCTTCTCTTGTGTTTCCTCTCAGGTTCAGGTGAATGCAGTCAGACAGCAGTGGGAGGCAGAGGAAGCTGCTGAACATCAGCTGCTGCACTTCTGCTCTCACTCCACCAGATGGAGACATGGAGCTGCAGCAGCAAACACTCCATGATGGAGCAACAATTCACTCATTCACTCACTTTGACAAAGAAACAACAAACTTCCTGTTTCTACTATTCACGAAGCCAAGCTAATAGAGATTTTCTTCTAATGTGATGTCTACATATCTATCTGGCCACTTTACTGTCAAACAACCACAAGAGAAAAATGCAAATTTAGAAAAATGAACCAGGTCATAAAAAACAGAATAAAACCATATGTTGAAAAGAAAGACGTGAATTATTCCTCGGATTTGTAAAAATAAACAGAGTGCAGCATGATGAACAGATTAGATTTGTTGAAGAGAGCTCTTGATAACTCATAAAGCTGCCTAGTGCAGCACTGAGAAGAAATTCCACATAGAATTAACCTGCCAATCATCAATCTGAGATTTCCTGAACTAAAGACAAAGAACAGGTTCAAGAAGAAGCCTGACAGTAGCTGCTGGAATCTCAATCACTTAATTGGTCCATATAAAAACTAAAACTCATTACTCTGTTTTTCAAAAATAGTTTTTTACAACGTGAGACCATAAAGACGATGATGATGATGCAGAAATGTTGGGGTAAGAACTAATCACAGCTCTCTTCCAGCATAATGTCAGTAATTTGCTGGAGCATAATATTCAGTTTCTGATTTGATCAGCTAGAGAAGAAAAACCCAGCGAGCCTCAGTTTGTCCTTCACTGCAGCTCTGACTGTTTTATTCATAGTCTCAAACTTCAGTCTGAGCTCTTTCTCTGCTGCTTTTCTTCCTCACAGATGAAATCACATAGACAGATCACTGTCTACACGATGAGTGGAGAAAACAACAAAAAACACAAAGACTCACTGTGAAGAAGAAGTGGAAAGTTGGAGCCACTCTCATCGTCTCCTCCGGCTCTGTCTGCTCTGACATGGAGCACCTGAGCAGAACTTTTTTTCTGTATATGTAAATTCTGGAGGATTTGACTTCCCTGCATTCATCATGTAAATCAGCTAAACAGGAACACAGTGCTTCAGTCTCCAAAAGTTAAATTAAAGTAAAATTTCCTTATAAACCAGGATCTGTGGCTGTAATTTGGAAAACAGCTTCAGGAAATCTGTCATGAGAGATGCTAATTTCATACCTGCTAATAAAAGTCTTTTTTTCTTTCAAATTGACTGTTCTTAAAGATTCTTCTATGATAACTGTGTTCATTTTTCTGTTAAATTATGTAAGGAAGAGATTACAAGTGTATTACAAGTGGTTCCTCAAATGATCAACACACTGAGTCTGTATATGTAAATACTGGAGGATTTGACTTCCCTAACAGGAACACAGTTCAGTCTCCAAAAGTTATGGAAAATTTCCTGATAAACAAGAGTTTGAGGCAGTAATTTGGACAAGAACTTCAGGAAATCTGTCATGACTGATGAAGCTTGAAGTATTTTCCTTGCTGCTAATAAAGTACACTTTTCTTTAAAATTGACTGTTCTTGAAGCTTCTACCATGATCACTTTTGATAATTTTACTGTAAATCTATGTAGAAGGGATTACACTTGTTTTTATTTCACAATAGGAGGAAGAATCCAGCTCAAAGAAAGTGATCAAGTTCTTCAGCGGCTCTGTTCTGGAACACTGCTTTCAGATCTTCTTCAAAAGACCTGTTTTCATTTTCCCTTTGAGAAAATATGGATGGATTAAACTCAGCTGACATATTTTCATGGCTTGTTGTCATCTGAGTTTGACCTCTGTGTTCTGGTTGCTGTGATAAAAATATTTTAACAGGAGTTAACACCATTAGCAATAATTGAAGCCTCCAACATCTGTAGAAACTAAAACTTCTTCTCTGCTGCATCTACTCGAACAACCTTTGTGGAGCCCTAAACCAATGATCTGAGTTTGTATCTGTGGGGGCTGGAACCAAACAGAAAATATGAAGACATGAAAGAAACTTCTTCATGCCATTAAACTTCTATCAGACCAATAAGATGAGAAAACAAGACATCTCTTAAAACCCTCATTTTCCAAATATTGCATACTTTCTAGGGCTGTTATGAGTATCTGAATTCTTGGACATTCGTGATCTGTTTCCAAATATGTGAGTGCATATGTAGAGGCTTGGAAAATATTTTAAAAGTAAAAACAGACACCCTTTTACATTTTTAAAATTGTACTTTGCTTACTTTCATTTTTATTTACAGAGTTCCGTTTCCAACTCTTTGTTATTCCTAACCTGTCCGCTAAGTGGCAGCGCAGTGGAATAGAGGCACACCAGAGGAAGAATAAATCCTCTTGATAAAATGCTACTAGCATATCAAAACGTTTTCATCCACAATAACATTAACTGGGATTTTATGTTACTGAATGTATATATTTTTTTGGTTCAATACCAAATACCAGTAATTATATTAAGTAATTGTATTTAAATACATGGCAGTTTAAGAGACTGATGGAACACTGCCAGACAACATTTTGGTTATAATTCATGTACATTTTATTTAATTAATTTTGTTAAAATTATTATACATATTTTTTTCAAATTAAGCAAAATAAAACAGATCTGAGATTTACATTTTGTTTAAAATACAGAGTTTAAAACTATTTTATGAAACCATTGTATTAATTCAGTTTTGTGCACATTGAGAACACATTTAAGCGCAATAAGCATGATTGCATGTTGCTAACAGAAGCAGAGAAAAGACTTCTTGAAGGACTGATTATTATTTAGAAAATATAGGATAATTTGTTTATTTGAGGTCATGTCATGTTTTTGTGGATTTTGGAATATGTTAATATTGTGACTGAATAATTAATCCTCTTGATAAAATGCTACAAGCATATAAAAGCGTGTGCTGCCTCTCTGTTCCAACTAACAGACCACATGCCCTCTGAGCCACGACTTGGTGGAGCAACACAAATATTTGCAACATCTGAGATTACTATTTTGTTGGATAGATGGATGGATGGATAGATGGATAGATATCATTGGAGAGTTGAAAAATTAATGGAAAGTTTAATCAGGACATTGACAAGATTATACTTATATTTACTTAAAATATTTTTCTTTATACTTTTTTTCTTTTAAGAATCATCTATTTGCAACAATTTCTACATTGCAGACCTTTGGCATTCCAGCTGTTAGTTTGTTGAAGTAATCTGGTGAAGTTTTGCCTCACTGTTCAAGAAGCCCCTCCCACAAGTGGGATTGGCTGGATGTATTCTTCTTACACATCATTTGATCAAGCTGCTACCAAAATATTACAAAGGGGGTTTAGGTCTGGGGCCCGTTTCAAGAAGCAGGTTCAACAAATTTAGAGTTGAAACTTAACTTAGAGTCACTGGACTCAAAATTCCCGAACTTAGAGTTTTCGGTTTCAGAACAGCTGAAAATGTTTGATTCAATCAACTTGAAGTTGTTGGAACCAGAATCAGGTGCGAGCGTCGCGAGCATTAAAAACCCTGATCAATGGAGCAAAGACAGCACGATTCACCATGGCAACGGGAAAGAGCGGCATACTTTACGCCAGCAGAGATAGACATGCTCCTTCAGGCATATGCTGACTATGAGCCAATATTCCGGAAGAAAAGCAATACTGCTGCAGCGGCAGAACAAAGAGAGTCGGCGTGGGAGGAAAATGCTGCCAGAGTTAATGCGTACGTATGTATTTAGATTGTTTAAATTCAGCATGAGTACAACATAATGGCAGTAAAATAATTTTGTCACTCTTGAATTAAGGACTGCTTTCCTCTGTTAATCATGCAAAAAGTAATCTCCGTAATTGCATGAATTCTTCGTAACAAATTAAACGTGCATTTTGATAATCAATGTCAGTGGTTGATAGGAGTTAAGTCATGGTCAATAAGCAATTCAATAAGCGTCAGCAAGAGTTACGGTGTGTGCCTCATTATGCTACCCTAAAATGTAGCCAACACAGAAATACATGTCTTTATTTCAGGTGCAATCCAGCAGGCATTAAGAGGACCTGGCAGCAGTTGAAGATGAAATATAAAAATATCATCCAAAAAGGTGCGGCTGATCATGTCCTGGCTCTACTTAACTGTACAAACCTAAATCTGTTTTTAAAAAAAGTCAATGGCACAGAATGATGGCCCATCTGCTGAATATTTTGCATGGGTGTTTACACTAAATTAAATAATTTCACTTCCCTCAGCCAACAGAAAGAGGGCAGACGCCAAAAAACGGGAGGAGGACCTGCCCCCCACCCCTGACTGAGGCAGAGGAGATGGCCCTCAGCCTCAACACAGGGAGACCAATGGCCGATGGGATTCCTGGGGGGAGTTCGTCTGAGGGTGCCACTCCCCTGGACATGAGGGCATTTGTCTTATATTAATGACCATCCTATATATTCTTAGAATGGGATACTTATGATAACCAAATATTACACTCATTATTTTCTTTTACTATTTTTTTTTTTGGTCTTTATAGATTCTGCTGACAACATCTCCCTTTTGGAGCCTCCTGCCACAGCAGAACCGCTGGCTGTTGTGAGTACTCCTCTACAGAATGAAGAAATGGAGTCAGGTATTACTATAGAGACTCTAAACTAAATGCTGGTCTTCACAGGACTGTGAGGACATTGAAACGATGTCAGCCGCAGAGAGGTCAACAGAGGTAACGATCATACTCACTGGTGTGGAGTTGCTAAAGAATATTCATTCATCTCTACTTTACTGACATCATGTCCTCCTCTGTTTCCAGTGTGGGAAGAACAACATGATGAGGCCCCAACAACCTCAGCAGCTCAAATGAGCTTAGTTCAGTGATGTTCTGTAAAAGCTATAAATCACCTCTGTGATATGATTTCTTATGTCTTTAACCCATTTCTCTTTTTATTAATTCACAGATGCCGGTGAGGGACCTTTACAGAATAAGTCTCAAAAAATCGAGAAGAATGAGAAGGAGTGCAATCTGCTTGACCGATTGAGAAGACGGATCTTGAGATATTGATTCTCAAACACAAGCTAGAGGTAAGTGTGAAGTTACAGGTGGATTAAAATGTTACATTAATCCTGATATGTAACTTTTGACTTTGTTTGCAGGAAATAAATGGAACCAAATAAATCTGATTTAAATTCAGTCTCCTTCTTTTATTGCTTGTGGTGGGGATGGTCTGTTGCCAGAATGCACTGCGACAGATCATGTCTTTGACAGCCCTTCCATCCTGGTAGTCTGCTGGTTGTATGGGATCTTCCTCTGGCTCTTGAATTTGTATGGCAGGGTGTTGCTCCCCTCTAATAATGACAATATTATGGAGAACAACACATGCCACAATTATGTCACAGGCTCTCGCAGGTCTCACTCTGAGGTGACGAAGCTTGATTGTGAGCTTGATTGAAGCGCTGCTGTGGGCCTGCTTGTGGTTCTGGGTAAGGGGTCATCAGTGTGGGCTGAAGCAGAAAGCCTACGACCTCACCTGTAAGAAAATTCACATCAATTTTGGACTTCATAAACGTGCTCCTTTAAGTGTGATGGGCATATACTCACCAGACTGCAGTCTGTTACTTAGGGTTGATTCACGGAATATGCGCGAGTCATGAACAGAGCCAGGCCACTTCGCCTCCACGTTTATGATGACATGTGCAGCATCACATATGATCTTTGTGGTGCAGAAGATCAGTGTTGGGCATCTCACTTCAAAAAAGTAATTAGTTATAGTTACTAGTTACTTCTCCCGAAAAGTAATTGAGTTAGTAACTCAATTACTGCATCTTCAAAGTAATTAGTTACTTGGCAAAGTAACTCGTTTTAAATTTCTCTTTAAATATGGTAATATTTTGTATTTTTTCCTGCGTTACAAAAAAAAAAAAATTTACATTCAATAATAGATGATAACCGACAATAGTATACTGGTATAGTTTTCCAATGGAGTCATATTGTCTAAGTTAGGATACACATGAGAGAGGGTTTAGGAAAGAATTTTCAATATTTATTTGTCAGAATTATCCCACAAAACACTGCAAAAAGTGATATATAAAAAATGTAACTTCACACAAAAGTAAACGTTTCAACTATGAACATACTTCAAGTATCTTACCTACAACTATAATTAAACAAAATGGCTTAAAAAACTGAAAGTGCAAAACAATAAATAATTATAAATAACTGTCAAGTAACAAAATCTCTGCTGTCTTTATTTATATCACACCACAGCTTTAACATTGTCTTTATAAAATTTTAACAACAAAACACGCAAAATATAAATATCAACAATAATATACTTAGATAAAACCAAACTTTGTATAAAAATAAAAGTAAAGGTTCCAAGTATCAACATAACACAAGTATCCTATAACAAGAATATTTAGGAGCACAGTAACAATACTTTATGTCTGATCATTTAAACATTCTTTTATTGCACCTTAACCTGAACTTTAACAATGCCACCAGCATAAGCAGCCAGTTGAATGGTTTCAATGCTTTAATTTTTGAACCACTGATTGTAGCGCAAAAGTAGCAACTTCTCAAATCTTTGGTCTGAGAGCCTGTTCCTCTTTGGTAAAAGACAAGTTTTTGGACAGACATGCACACACAGATCAACGTGGATAGACTCCGGTGCGGGGTGAGGAGTTTCGGGAGTTAAAAAAAACTACAACAGGGGCAGAGAGCAGCTCATCTTAGCAGAAACAGGGGGTCATATTTATAAAACACACACAACACAGACAGACACGAGCGCGCACAGATCAACGTAGTGAGCAGACTCTGGAGCGGGGTTGCTGGTTTTGGGAGAGAAAAAGAGATGCAGAGAGCAGCTGCTTTTAGCAGAAATATGGGTTAATAATTTTAGTTTATTAATTTACCTACACACACACACACCTGCGAGCGCGTGCGCACAGACACACAAAACAGAGACAGCACATGCGCGCACACAGATCAATACAGTGTGCCGACAGAGCGGGTGGGCGGGGTTTTGGGTGTAAAGCAACTGCGGAGAGGCAGGGAGCAGTTTTTCGTAGCAGAAACATGGGTTAATGTCTTTAGGCTATGAAATTATCAACCATGATGGAAAAAACAAAAAAATCTCTAGCAGCAGCGCCTGTGGACCGCCGCGGAAAAATGCACGTCTGGTGTGAACTAAAGAGCGGAGCGGAAGCGGCGCGGACTCCGCTCTCCGCTCCGCTTCGCAGCGCTTCCGCGTCCAGTGGTTACTGGCTCATGCGCGCGAGCTAGTATCCGCCCACTTGACACTTTAACCAATCACGATCTCGCATTAGAGATCTCCCTCCGCATTACACAAGCAACTTTCGGGTGCGAAGCGCCCAGCTCCAGCAAGATCATCAAACTTTGAAGTAACGCGCCGCGATTTACACGAAGTAACTATAACGGCGTTACAGCGAGGATGAAAGTAATTAGTTAGATTACTAAATTACTTGATTTATAACGCCGTTAGTAACGCCGTTATACTTAAACGGCGTTAGTCCCAACACTGCAGAAGATACATATCAGTCCCAGTATTGTGATAATTATGGCCCGCAGCAGCAGTCTACTGACTGCAAGGACCATATTGTTTTTGCTTAGAGTGAAAAAACGTGAAATTTCTGCGCCTTTGAGCGAAAATTACACCCCCGCCACATGAACGAAAAGTACCTCAAAATCGGACCACACCTAGGGAAAATTGAAAATGAATTTTTGGCATAGTGCGCGTTACCCCGCCCAAAACGATGACATCACAGGGGGCGTTCCCGCAAAAAAAATGAATGGGCCGATTTTCGCTTATGGGACGCAAAAACATATTTCGGAAAACGCAAAAAACGGCCAAGACACGTGTTGGGGATAAGCCCAAGAACATTGAAATCATTATGGATGGCCACACGACCCACGCCTTGGCGCCAATCTGGCGGCGAAAACTGAAAAATGGCGTTTTTGTCACGTTTTTCAACAATATGGGAAACCGGCACTTTTGTTCGTCCGGGCGTGGCCAGCTCGCAAAAGTGGCGCAGTCTTAATACACGCTCATATTTCAATGCATTCCTATGGGACTTTCATATGTTGATCCAGACCTCAGCTTCAGCTGTAACAGCATAATAACATAGAACATGAACCATAAAGGAATGTGGGCGTGGTTAGCAAATCACCTCCGTTGCTAAGGTAATCCAAAGTGTGATTTTTCCGATCCTTATGATCTTGACGTCAAACTGCTCGGTGACCTTAGACGAACAATACATAAAATGGTTGCTATGGAGAAAACCAACAGAAAAGCGCCATTTTGAAAAAAGTGTGTTTTTTAATCAAATTTCCTCACATTCATCTCAGACCAGCTATACAGAAAGCATAGGGAGGGACTTAGGGTTCCACAGTGAGTGCTAAGCAAGTGAGTTTGGGTCCAAGGTCGCCGTCAAGGGTGGCTGTGGCCCGTGCGGCGGCGCGTGCGTGCGGCGGCGCGTGCGTGCGGCGGCGGTTGGTGCAGCGTTGGTGCAGCGAGGGAGAGGGCGGGCAGTGAGGGAGAAGGGGGGCCGGGTAGCGACTGCGGGCCATCCAATGCTGCTTGCGGCTTTAATTGTATTTATTTTCCTTAAATAAACCATTATAGTAGTTGGTGTACCTGCACATTAATGCTGTGGATTGACCTCCTGTTCACATAGTCCCCCTCATTTTCAGAAGGTGCAATTATGGGGATGTGTGTGCCATCAATGCACCCAACCACATTTGGAAATCCTAAAGGGGAATATTTCTTATAAATGTTCCAAGGTCTGAGCAAGATTTTATTAGGTGATCCTTTTTCAAGATACTGGAACAGAAGCAATACCACTCACCTGCGATTCTCCTCTTTGATCACTCTCAGGGGTTTGTGCCCAGGAAAAACAACAAAAATGGGTAAGAAGAGCTTGAGCGCGAGGCACGCTTTCCGGACAATTCTGCAAACAGTGGCCTTACTGATGTGCTCGGCATCCCCGATATATAAAGAAAACTACCATTTGCAAAAAAATGTAATGCAACACAAAGCATCTGCTCGGATGTCAGAGCGCGGCCTCAATGGGTGGCGTGCGTGATGTATGGGCGGATGAGATCGTGAAATATATATAGCGAGTCCCTGGAAAAACGGTATCGCTGAAATAAATTGAATTGGAAAAGCGCCAGACAATCAACACGTGGCCTCAAATCCTATCTCGGGTAAATGGCATTTCCTCGGATTAATGCAGGCTCTCGTCTACAGGATCCTCGATAAATGGACAGGCCATTTCGGTTTCTGCGTGGTGTGAACGTGACGTCTCTAATGTTATTGTTCTCTTAATGTCGATGAGGAAGTTCTAGTTGAACATCTTTCACTTTAAAAAGGGGCGGAGACCGCAGAGAACTCCAAGTTTCCTGAAGAAAACCTGCTCCAGACCAGGTTTTATTCACAGACTCAGTTGCCACAGTTGATTCTGAGTTCAGCTTAACCCGCTTCTTGAACGGGCTTGGTTCGCCCACTTTCACGGGTTTGAGTTATCTCTCTTTCTGAAACCGAAACTCAGAGTTTTGCCTGAATTTGGAGTTCGCGAACTCAGAGTTCCAACAAAACCTGCTTCTTGAAACGGGCCCCTGGTGACTGTGCTGGCCACATCAATAGAGATAGAATACCAGATTACTATAATTTTTAAATATATAAAATGTTACCTCAAATATCCCAAAAGTATAATTTGCAAAAACGTATCAATAGTAAAATAAGAAGAACTCTAAAGACCTATGTGTGCAGTATTACTCCAAGAAAACAAAGATGCTCAAAATACAGCCATAAGAAACAAGCACTATGTTTCTGGGGCCTGTTCAACAAATTTAAAATTCAAACCTGAACTCAGAGTCCAAGGACTCAAAATTTGCAAACTTAGGGTTTCCGGTTTCAGAAAAGCTGAAAAGAGTTGATCCAATCAACTTGAAGTTGTTGGAACCAGAATCAAGTCCAAGCCTGATCAATGGAGCAAAGATAGCACGATTCGCCATGGCAAAGGGAACAAACACCTTTATGGCTTTATATTTCTGGCGACAGAAATTGATGAGTTCCTGCAAGCATATGCCGACTACAAGCACATTTTCTGCAAGAAAAGCAACACAGCTGCAAAAAGAGAGAGAAAACAGCTGCCAGAGGTAATGTGTACGTCTACATTTAAATCATTTCTATTCAGGATAAGAACTAAATAAAATCAGGAAGGTCATTTTGAAACTTATTGAGTAAGGAATGGTTTTTGATCTTTCAATAATTGAAGGAGTAATCTCTGTAATTACATGAATGACCATTTATTGTAAACCCCACCACCACCACATACACACACAGACGAATATCACTGCACGCAAAAAAGAAACACTGTAGCTGCCTGGAATATGGTAAAACAAGTATTTATTTAATTTTAAATGTCAATAATATACTGCTCACAAAAATTAAAAGGAGCACTTTAAAGAAATACATTAGATACATCAGATCTCAATATGAAGTTGGATATCTATACAAATATTGACAGGACAGTGTCTTAGGAACAAAAGAATGCCAAGTCTTTTAATGGAAATAGAGGGCTCAATAGTGTGGTCACCATAAAATCAGAGTAAAATGAAGATGTGGCAGGCTAGTCCATTTTCTACAAAACTTCATTTCTGCAACTGCAAATGCTTTTCAGTATCTTGTGTGGCCCCCACAAGCTTGTATGCATGCTTGACAACGTCACGGCGGGCTCTTAATGAGGCAATTAATTGTCTTAATTGTCTTTTTACAAAAAATGAATCTAAAAAAAAGTAACAAAAATGAAATATAAAAAATCCATTGAATATTAATTTGTTTTGTGACTATAGTATGAGTGAGATAATACCCGAGAAGTGTGCATTATCAGAAATTAATGAACACTGTGGAAACCTGAAGCAGAAGCGAGTATAATTCATTAGCATTATTTTTTTAATTAATTGAGTGCTTTAACGCGTTAACATTAACAGCCCAAATATATATTATATATATATATATATATATATATATATTATATATATATATATAATATATATATTATATATATATATATTATATATATATATATATACTTAACATAGAAGGTATATTAACAGAAAACATCCGAGGTCATGGGTCAGCAATGTTTATGACATTATGATTCAAAATTTCCTCATGAACAGCTGAGCCATCACCAACTCTAACACAAAGAAATACAAATCATTTCCATTATATCACAAATTTTATTTAATTCACAAACAGCAGGTCAGATAGCATTCAGTATTTACGGTAACTAATAAAAAGTGCTTTCAGAAAAATATTTAGCCAAGAAAATAGTTGAAACAGCATTGAATAATATTTCTTTTAAACAAAAAGCACTACATTTATGGTATATCATACATACAGAAATAGGATTGGATACATCAGAGCAAAAAAATATGAATATTTCTAAGAAAAACCAAACGTATGCTTTTGGCTTGTTTATATTTTGTTTCATTTTGAGACAGAACCTGAGTCACTCAATGTCAGGTTATTCTGGTGCTACTTTAATTGCATGTAATTTTTTTTTTTTTTTTTTTACCTTTTTGTTATTTTACTAATTATAGTAATATAAATTTTCTTATTGGACAGCATCATTCTTATTTTTTTTTTTTACCCCAGTAAATGGAGTGGCGATCATCTGTAGTTTTAAAACTTGTTTACATTATATATTGAATAGAACAGAATGAAAGTCTGGGTTTAATCTGCCCTTGCTTGGTTATTAGTCATCTATATAAGGGGTCCCCAACTTATTTGCCGAGAGTTCCAGTAGCCCTGTCTGCTTGGTAGACAGGGGTCCGAACATCCAAAAACATTTAATGATTCCCTTTTCTGTTTTTTTATGTAATTACAAAGTGCAGGTAAATTGGCAAAGAACTTTCTTAGCTTGTTGTACCAAGTATTTCTCTCATTCATTTTTGTACAAAAATACATACATATTCATACATTGTAGAGTTAAAAAAAGATTGCACATAAACTTGCTTCCTTGTAGAGCAATATGTGTGCTCTTTCCAAAACTTTAACATTCTGCTTTATTTCACTTAAGGTGACATGAATGCACCTCAAATAGCATTCATAATTATGCTTTTTAATTGTCTAAATGTTAACTTTTTTGTTTTACAGCCCTTAAAAGTTGGTTGCAAATAGTGCAATAGTTAAAATAATAACTTTCAAAAGTGCAAAAAACGTTATGAACATAAAGGTAAACTACAAAACAGACTTAAAAAGATGCAGATTGCACTTTGAATGGCGATGTTGAGTTGGAACGGTGTGAAGCCAAATTTTGGCCAATATTATTTGAAAACCCAAATAAAACCAATTAAAAAATATTGGAGTTTAGCCAAAAAAAATGTAAAAGTCATAAACATTTTACTAATCTAAAATAAACTTAATTATTTTCAGCTTCAAATGTCTGGGTTTTAGGTTTCAAACTCAGAATTTCGGTTTCCAAACTTAAGTTTTAACTCAATTTTTTCACTTTCAAACCAATTTTTTTGGAATCTAAAAAATTTAGTTCTAAAACATTTGGCCCTGTTGTGGCACATTGGGACGGGACACACAATGGACCAATCAAAATTAATGAGGGTGTTAACTTCAGTCTCGTTGCGTTCACTGGCTTATTGAACTGTAATAATTACAGTCAGAAAATGGCTTTTTAGTCTGTACTATCATAGTCTTAAGTTGTCCCAAGCCCGATATAAAAAGCAGAGTTTTATTGCGTACAAACCACACGACCAAAACTCTGTTCTAGCGTAGAAAACGTTCTTATGCTTGCATCTCCTGGGGCCTAATGGCTATTAACTTTTTCTAATGCAGGAATAGTGAGTTCAAGCCCCACGGTAAACACAGCGGTTTCCTCATGTTTGCTCAGCCATTTTCTGACCGTAACTATGAGAGTTTCCAGTGTCAGTCAATGCACCGGGATTGAAGTTACCAGCCTCATCCATTTTGATTGGTCCTTCGTATTAGCCCCGCCTCAACAGAGCCATAGATTTTGAAACTGAAATTTTCATATCCGAAAACAAATGAAAAAAAAAAAAAAAAAGAGTTAAAACTGAAAAATGAGTTTTTTTTAATTGAATTTTAGTTTTGAAACCTTAATTTTTTTTTAAGATTTGAAGATGAAAATAATGAGGTTTTTTTGTTTAGAATAGCAAAAATTATCTGACATTTACATTTTTTTTGGCCAAACCAATATTTTTTTCCATGTTTTAATTGGGTTTCGAATAGTGTTGGCCCCCATTTATCTCCACAAAACTGCACATCTCTGGAATGCAGCTTGGTTCTTGTTGATGACAGGGGAATCTGTCAGACCTTTTCTCGAAGCTGCTGTTGCTCTTTTCCCTCTAATATAGTTCCTGTCATCACCTCCATACACTTTAATCATGCCTGAGTCACTTTTCTGCTTGCCCAAAATCTATTCCACTTGTACTAAGCACTCGTAAGCCCGTTGTTGTGCTATTAGATTCTGTGTTTTTCACTCGTCCTGTCCTTTCAGTTTGTGTATTTTCCGTGAATGTGGCGGGTAATTCATGTTTTGTCTCGTATAGCGATGCTTGTTATCGGCGCTTTTAACAAAAGCAACAGACTCCATGCTTATGAAACACACTGGGCTTGTAGAACTGACTGCTGTCAAAATGAAAGCGAAAGCTTCGGTCCACTCATCTTAGACACGATTTTCAGTCCACTTTTCTAATTGTAGATAGAGTCATTGTTCACACATCTTCTAGATAACTTTACGTCCCATCCATGTAAACATTAGCACAGCGCTTAGAGCGTTTGCTGGTTGAAGGACCCCAATCCACACGTAGCTGTCCTCACACATACCTGTTCAAAAATCCCTGTGGGTAAAGATGAATGTAAAATCCTACTTTTTATTAAAAATTCTTGGCAGTCCAGATAAAAGGGTCTCTGGGTCCGGATCTGAACCATGGTCCGCCAGTTGGGGACCCCTGATCTATCTAAACTTATAAATTCATAAATAACACTCCAACACTGAAAACAGAACCATAAAAACCTGTTCAATCATAAATGTGTGAAACAGCTCGCGGATCAGTTTCCAGCTTTCCCCTCTAACCCACGCGCTTTCGTCCCATCCATAGACACTAGCTCATATCACTCTGTCTGTCATCATGCAAAACAATTTCAAAACACAGGGTCATTATTATACATTTTCATTCCACCGTGGCAAATTTAACTTTGTTTCTTACGATTTGCATTAAATTTAATAACTTGTTTATGAGGGCTGATGTGGAACAGTGGCTGTATTTATTTAAGTTGGCATGGTTACAGTAACAGTGCTGTGTGAATTGACCCTTTCCTTAAGGCCCCATAGGGGGGTAAAAGTTTATTGTGAGAAGAGATTATCATGTAAAACTTTTTTTTTTTTCAAATCCAAAAATAAAAAAAAGAGACAGATCAAGTGCTTATTGTTATTGCACACCCCCAACATGTCACTGTCTTTCCTGTTCCATGACAACTGTTCCACGCATGTCCAAGTGTCTTGCATACTTCAGAATTTTGCTCCAAGTTTTATTCAACGGTTTTCTGCAAAACCCCACACCGTTCAGATTCATGAAAACTGATATTTTTGCATTTAGTAAATGTCCTAGAGAAAATGAATTCTCAAGAAGCTTAGCGCTAGATCAGGGGTCGGGAACCTTTTTGACTCAGAGAGCCATAAAAGCAAAATATTAACAAATGTATTTCTGTGAGAGCCATATAATATATTTTAAGACTGAATTCAACTAAATGCGAGTTTAATAAGCCTCTGAATTTCTTCAATTAAAATATTGCTATTACACTCACCCTTAATGCGACTTCTGGTGCTGCATGAACTTGCTGATGGCTTTGTAGTCTGGCTGGTACTTGGTGAGGTTAAGCTTCATGCAAGCGTTGAGACTTTCATCCGTTAAACGTGATCGTAGGTTGGACTTGATGTTTTTAAGATGTGAGAATGACTGCTCACATGCATATGTAGATCCAAACATGGTCAATACTGCAATACTCACACGCTGCAGTGTGTGGTATGTGACAGGAAGCGCATTCCAGGTTTTGATAATCAGCTGGTCTTCGGGTGGAAGTTTTTTTCATTTCTGTCCACATGTGTTTGCTCGCCAACTCCGCTTTCTGTCGTGCAATACTTTCCAAGTCTTCATTCAGTGACTTGAACTTATTCCCCCACATGTCTGAGGCCTTCAGGTCTGCCACTTCTGCTTCAAAATCTCTGACGGAGACACCCAGGAATGTAACCCAGATCAACTGCGTTCAGTGAAACATTCGATTGGATGGGTGATGAACTTAAAAAGACGAGTATTTTCACGAAATTCTCCAAAGCGTGCTTTGAAACCGACTGTAGGAGACTGGATGTGAAGTCTGCTAGCTGGTGGAGATCAAGCTTTTGAGCGGGCTCACTTGCTGTGTATGCATCTTAAATTGTTTCAGTTTTTCAAAATGCAGTAAACGACCTGTTTTAAGATCCATGATGAAGAGCTCCAGCTTGTTTTCAAAAGCAAACACTGCTTGTTGAAGGAATAACACTGTGTTTCCAATCCCTTGCATTTTCATGTTGAGCTGGTTCAGATGTTCAGTCATATCCACAAAATAAGTAAAACTTGAGGACCACTCAGTTTCAGCTAGCTCAGGATGCCGATGCCTTTCATTTCAAGGAAAGTCCGGATTTCATTCAGCAAGCCGCAAATCGGCTAAGCACCTTCCCTCTTGACAACCAACGCACATTGCTGTGCAAAGCAGACCGTGATAGTTTGTTTTCAACTTCATCCAGCAGGTGTTTTTAAAACTGCCGATCATTTAAGGCCCGAGCACAATAAAGTTGATCACACACGAATGACCAGTGACATCACTTCATCAAGCTGCCCATCACACATCTGAGCAACAAAGTGCTTCCTGGTGAAGTATGCAATGGAAACTTAGGATGGGTCTTTTTTCATGTTCACGGAGAAGCGCCACAAATCCTTTGTTTTTCCCCACCATACACGGAGCACCATCAGTACACACGGAGAGAAGTTTATCCATTGGCAGTTTTTTTCTTGAGCGAACTCCATAAAAGACTTGAATAAATCCTCACACTCTTGTGGAACCTTTTATCGGCAGCAGAACAGCAACACTTTCTTCGCGCAGTGTGTCACCAGAAGCATATCTTGCAATCACACTGAACTGCGATAAATGGCTTACATCTGTTGACTCATCCAAAGCCAGGGAAAAGAAATGGCCGCTGCATTTATGTCCTTCACTTGTGTTTCCTCCACTTGGTTTGCCATCATGATGGTACGATCATGAACGGTTCTTGCCGACAGAGGCATGTCTTGTATCCGTTTGATTATTTTGTCTTTGTTCGGAAGATCGTCAAAAAGTTCATTGGCTACATCCAGCGATGAACGTTTTAGCATACTCGCCATCTGTTGAATGGTTTCCGTTCTTCACTATTGCTAACGATCCAGCAAAGCTAGCAGAATTAAAGTCACCTTGCCGGGTCCAAACACGGAGTTGTTGCTGGCTAGCTTGCACTCTGCTCAGTAGCTCTTGCACGCTTTTTTTCTGCTGTCTCCTGCGGGGTATTTTGATGCAAAGGCCGGCATGGCGCGTGTCAAAGTGCCGCTTTATATTTGACCGTTTCATCGATGCTATTTTGTCATTGCAAATTAGACACACAGCAGAACCCGCTCTTTCCACAAAAGGCGAATTCTTCGGTCCATTCATTCCTGAAATGTACGATACTCATCGTCTTTCTTTTTCGCCATCCCTCTTCATCGAAGGCTTAGCTTTGAAGCTAAAAGCGTGTTTCGAGATTGCACTGCGTGTTCTGTAGTTTTTACGCTGACGTCATCTTGTCAAATCATCATACAAAAGTCGGGAGAAAGCTGCAGGTGTAAGGCGCTGCTTGAAACAGTGTTGCCAGATTGGGTGGTTCCCGCCCAATTAGGCGGTTTGTTCTAAAAATTTTGGTGGCAGAAATGGCTTTGGGCGGTTTAGGGGTTCGGCGGTTTTTATTTCCCTTGTCATAAAAAAAAAAGTAGTGGACAAAGTTAGGCTGGGCGACAATGGGAGTACCAGTAATGTTCTATGTTCTGAGGAACGCACCAGGAGGAGACGCTTAAAGATATTTTGCGCTTGTGTTTTCCAAATCAAAAAACTCTAAATAAGAAAAAAAACAGTGATTGCAAGCTTCCTATTAAATAATCAACACCTTTGCTTTTCAGAGGTTGTCCGCTCGAATTGTCCGCGCTCCAGCGGGGCTCCGCTGAGAGTGTGTGTGTAGCGCACACTTGACATTGCTCCCCCACCCCCGCCACAAAGGGTTGGGCGGTTTTTGCTAGGTGCGGCAGTTTGATGATATTTGGGCTGGAAAACTGTGGCACTATCTGGCAACACTGGCTGAAAATCTGGCACTGCGCTCCTCTCTATTTCAGCCGCCTTTCCCCGCTCCAGAAGCCACCTGGTCTTGCTGACACAAGCGAGGTGATACTTATTTTTTAACATCCCTAATGATTGATCTGAGAGCCAGATGTAATCATCGAAAGAGCCACATATGGCTCGCGAGCCATAGGTTCCCGACCCCTGCGCTAGATGAATGGCTTCAGTGCTACATGAAGCTTTGTTTGCCTATTACTTCTTGAAAGCTCTTTGGTCTTGACCATAGAGCCATTAGAGTGTGACTCTTTGAGGTTGTAGACGGGTGTCTTAATCATACTGATAACCAGTTCAAACAGGTGCCATTATAAAAAGGGGAGAACAGAGGAGTCTCTTTTACACCAGAGCTTTAGCTTCAGTGTTTAGCTTAGTGTTAAGTAAAACCCTAAGTAAAAGTAAGTATAACACTTTACAAACTTCAGTGATAAAATGGCTGCTTTTTTCAGAATCACATCATTCCCGTTGATCATGTAAGTGGTTGAAAGGTTGCGTTATGTCAAAGTGTATTATTTAGGTGCCGCGGGTGACACCTCCAGTGTTAAACAATTAAACAAGTTACAGGACTTTGAGAGACAGAAATGTCGCTTGTTTGCAGAATCACAACAAATCCTTGTTATACAAAGACCGACTTTTTTTAGTTCTTAGAGAGAACCCTTGTGAAGAAATATTTTTCCCCTTCGAGACATAGCGCAACACGGATCACCCTCGCAGCAGAGGTAAACAAAGTCTCTACCCAATACTTTTAAAAAAACGATTTCAGACACTCCTCCAAATACCCCTACAATTGGAGGGGCAAGGAGAGGGAGTAGAAGAGCAGTTCAGATTTGGTGTTAAAGTCTACATCTGGTTTTTAATCATCTAATTCCCCGTTGTGAGTGTTCAAAAACAACATTTAGTTTTTCTAAGAAACCCAGAACATTAAGACTGAACTTAACACAGGACCATTGAGGAACCAGGCCAGAACCCAAATCCAGAATAAAGAGGTTCAGTGAATGTGGTGTTGAAGGTGTGAAGGTGGATCAGTGAGTCTGAGGACACTTTGAAGAAGGACAGAGTTCCAGCAGGACAGTCCAGATACACAGCTACTCTGTGAGAGGAAGAGGAGGGGGAAGAAGAGCAGATTGATGTCTTTGTGTTACTGTGCCAGCTGTAGAAACCAGAGTAATCAGAGTAGAACAGACTCCAGGACTGACTGTTCTCTCCAAACAAACAGTCATTGCTGTTTCCTTTCGTTTTTATTCCTCTGTAACTCACTGATATGGAAACTTTTTTTCTCCACTCAACCTCCCAGTAACAACGACCAGACAGACCATCTCTACACAGCAGCTGATACCAGGGGTCAAATCTGTCTGAATGATCAGGATACGACTGAAGCTCCTCCTCAAAGGTCACCTTCCTGTTGTTGTCAGACAGTTTGAGGTTTCTGTTCACTGTGTTTGTGTCGATTGTGAGGCGACAGGAATCTGATGGAAAAGATGCAGTTATTGATGCATCATCTGTTCATTGATGGACATTTTGATGAAGACTCATGAATGAGTGACAGTTTAGAGATATTTGAATGTGAACTGCTTTGTTGTGATGAATCAAATGAAATGTACACTTACACTTCCTCAGACCTGGAGTCAACCACTGGTCTCCAGCAGGCTCCGCCCTGAAAAGAGGAAGGGGATCAGTAGGTCGGGGAAATACTGATATCAGATTTGATACCGATCAGATACTGCTCAAAATCACCAATATCAATATCTTTTCTAAATGCTGTAGATGTGACATTAACCTCAAAATCTCAATTGTTTTTAATTACCATGAATGTTTTTTTTTGTTGTAAGTTTCCATTTTTTAAATACTTGATAAACATAAAAACAGAATTAGGACAATATTTTCACTTAAATGGAAAGCAGTTCATAAAAAAAAACTTATTGAAATTAAATAAAAAGTGAAGTAGTGAATGTAAAACATTCTATAAACCAAAAAAAAAAAAAACAGGTACCTATGATACAAAAGGAAATCCAAATTTTGAAGACAAAAAAAAGCTAGTAGAGATATACATAATTTGTAACTTCTTAGACTTTAAATAGAAAAAGTAAAACAGTTGAAAAGTAACTTGTAAAAAAAACCTCTGAATATAACGGTGGCTCAGGTGGTAGAGCAGGTCGGCCAATGATCGAAGGACAGGCGGTTCGATTCTCGCTCCCTCCAGCAAAAATGTTGTTGTGTCCTTGGGCAAGACACTTAACCCTACTTGCCTCCAGTGTGGCTCCATTGGCGTGTGAATGTGTATGAATGTTCCGGTGATGGTCAGAGGAGCCGTAGGCGTGAACTGGCAGCCACGCCTCTGTCAGCTTGCCCCAGGGCAGCTGTGGCTACAGTAGTAGCTTACCATCACCAAGTATGAATGAGCAGTGAATGAATAATGGGTATTCATTGTAAGCGCTTTGAGCGTCTGGAAAAGCGTAGATAAATCTACTCCATTATTATTATTATTAAATAAAGTGGAAATAGGGTGAACAATGCATGCCGGCTGCATGCTCGTTCTTTGCTGCTGCTGAGATCTCACAAGACTGGCAAGAGTGGTGGGGTAGCAAGTCAGCTAGGTCCTTTTTGCTGATACAGAAAAGTATCAAACAACGGTGGAAGTATCAATATCAGCGGGCCAGTATCAATCCACACCAATACCAACATGAGATTAATACTATATGTAGAGCATCGAATCACATTCCACCAAAAAGAAACCATGGCATCACTGAGGGAAACTTCAGCTTTATTTTGCACTGAGAAAGCATGACAACCACACTGCTGAACCTTTACTATGTTTACAGCCAATAAAGGCCCAGAGTTGTTGATCTGATAACTGCAATGATCTAAGAAACATGTGCAGACTGTGTCAGCAGAGCTGAATGAAAGGCAAATAGCATATTTGCATCTCTTCTCCTCTGTCACATGTATGTCAGCATCAGGTCTCTCCATACCTGAGAGTGTCCAGTCTCCAGTATGGATCCTCCAGTGCAGCAGAAAGCTGCTTAATTCCAGCCTCTCCTGGATGATTGTAGCTCAGGTCCAGCTCTCTCAGATGGGAGGGGTTGGAGTTCAGAGCTGAGGCCAGAGAAGTACAGCCTTCCTCTGTGATCAGACAACCTGACAGACTGCAGACACACAACACACATGGCAGAAAGTGTGAGAGAACTGCAGTGAAGCTGAAGCTGTTTAAAAATGTTTAAAAAATGTAATATTTGGAATGTTCACTTTGAACCACCAGGAGCTTGAGGTGGTCTCTATTTTTCCTGTAGTTTCAACCTTCTCCTCTCATTTTGAAGACCACTTCTTGAACTGGGTTCTGCAGAGCCATGTGTCTTTGGTGACAGGTGTTTAGATTGGTACTGTCAACAGTTTGTTTCAATGTACAAATATGTTCTCCATTTGTTCAGGTCAACTGCAGACTGTTTGGAGCAACTATAACTTTCTGACACAAAGGCCAATCATTTCAGCTCATTTTGTTGACGTTCATTTTACAAATTACAGCTGTTGCGAGTGAGCTGCACGTTTGTCATTTGCATGTGTGGATTATTTATTGAATCACTAAACATGCACTTCTCCTGGCTATGTAAACCTGGATGGACTCCTTTTTGTTCTGGTGAGACAAACCATAAATCCCGAAAAATCCCTGTGACATCAACCTAAATTAGAGTGAGATTATTTTATACCCTATTAGATCCTACCATGTATGTCTTCCAAAAATATAGTATATGTCTTCATTCGACTTTTTGTTAAACTCCTCTGGAAGTGACCAGGAAGGATAGGATCGGGAATGAATCCATCAGAGGGACAGCTTAGAAGTTTTGGAAATAAAATCAGAGATGCCAGACAGAGATGGTTCAGATATGTTAAGAGGAGAAACAGTGAGTATTTTGGTAGAAGGATGCTGAGTCTAGAAATGACAGAAAATAGGCTTAGAGGAAGACCAAAGATTAGGTTCATGGATACAATGAAAACACAGAATAAGTAATTGTAGTTAGAGTAAAGAATACAGAACACAGGGTTAGATGTGGCGACACCTGAAGACAAAGCCAAAAGGAAAAAGAGAATAATTTTGGTAAACATTACATATTTTTGTCTTGACAGAAAACAATTAAAAGTATTTTCCTAATCCAAACAAAAAAAAGGGAGAGACCAAACCTGGAACAAAGTCCTGAATTTTAAAAATTAGGGGGAATCTGACCTGAGAGTCTCCAGTTCACAGTGTGGACTCTCCAGTCCAGCAGACAGAAGCTTCACTCCTGAATCCTGAAGGTTGTTGTTACTCAGGTCCAGATCTCTGAGTCTGGAGGACTGAGAGCTGAGAACTGAAGACAGAGCTGCACAGCTTCTTTCTGACAGGTTACAGCCACTCAGTCTGAAGAAAACAAAACAGTGCAGAAGTTTTTGATCAGATTCTTGTCAATTTTCATCTAGTGTGTACTTGCTAATGTACAATGAGTCTATTTAAAAGAATAAATTTTTTCTGTCTGATTCCTATTCCTTGTTGTTATTTTGAAATAAGTTGTATCCATAATCAAGTTGGCGCAACTAATTGATGATAAATATAATTCATTTATTCACTGAAGGTGAATTTCATGAGAGTTCTTACATAGCTTTGTTGGAGGCTTTGATCACTGGCAGCAGCCTCAGAAGAGCCTCCTCTGAAGCAGAGTATTTCTTCAGGTCAAACACTTCTAGATCTTCTTCTGATGACAGTAAGATGAAGACCAGAGCTGACCACTGAGCAGGAGACAGTTCATCTGTGGAGAGACGTCCTGACCTCAGGAACTGTTGGATCTCCTCCACTAGAGAACCATCATTCAGTTCATTCAGACAGTGGAACAGGTTGATGCTTTTCTCTGCAGACAGATTCTCACTGATCTTCTCCTTGATGTACTGGACTGTTTCCTGATTGGTCTGTGAGCTACTTCCTGTCTGTGTCAGCAGACCTTGTAGGATATTCTGATTGGTCTGCAGTGAAAGACCCAGGAGGAAGCGGAGGAACAAGTCCAGGTGTCCATTTGGACTTTGTAAGGCCTTGTTCACAGCACTCTCGTAGAACTGGACTGACATTTTCTGTTCTTCTCCCATGAGGTTGACTCCAGAGTTGATGAAGGTCAGGTGAACATGAAGAGCAGCCAGAAACTCCTGAACACTCAGATGGATGAAACAGAACACCTTGTCCTGGTACAGTCCTCTCTCCTCTCTAAAGATCTGTGTCAACACTCCTGAGTACACTGAGGCTGCTCTGATATCAATGCCACACTCTGTCAGGTCAGATTCATAGAAGATCAGGTTTCCTTTCTGCAGCTGCTCAAAAGCCAGTTTTCCCAGAGACTTCATCATCTTCCTGCTCTCTGGACTCCAGTGAGGATCTGTCTCAGCTCCTCCATCATACTTGACCTTCTTGACTTTGGCCTGAACCACCAGGAAGTAGATGTACATCTCAGTCAGGCTCTTGGGAAGCTCTCCTCCCTCTCTGCTCTTCAGCAGATCCTCCAGAACTGTCGCAGTGATCCAGCAGAAGACTGGGATGTGGCACATGATGTGGAGGCTTCGGGATCTCTTGATGTGGGAGATGATCCTTCTGGCCTGTTCTTTATCTCTGAATCTCTTCCTGAAGTACTCCTCCTTCTGTGGATCATTGAACCCTCTGACCTCTGTCACCATGTCAACACAGTCAGCAGGGATCTGATTGGCTGCTGCAGGTCGTGTTGTTATCCAGAGGCAAGCAGAGGGAAGCAGGTTCCCCCTGATGAGGTTTGTCAGCAGATCACCCACTGAAGTGGACTTTCTAGGGTCAGTTAGGATCTGAGTCTTGTGGAAGTCCAGAGGAAGTCGACACTCATCCAGACCAGCAAAGATGAAGATGATCTGGAAGTCTTCAAAGCTGCAGATTCCTGCCTCTTTGGTTTCAGGGAAGAAGTGATGAACAAGTTCCACCAAGCTGAACTTCTCCTCTTTCAGCACATTCAGCTCTCTGAAAGTGAATGGAAATATGAAGTGGATGTTCTGGTTGGCTTTGCCTTCAGCCCAGTCCAGAGTGAACTTCTGTGTTAAGACCGTTTTCCCGATGCCAGCCACTCCCTTTGTCATCACTGTTCTGATTGGTTCTTGTCTTCCAGCTGGGAGTTGAAAGAGCTCTTCTTGTCTGATGCTTGTTTCTGCTCTGTCTGCTTTCCTAGATGCTGCTTCAATCTGTCTGACCTCATGTTCTTGATTCAGCTCTCCAGTTCCTCCCTCTGTGATGTAGAGCTCTGTGTAGATCTCATTCAGAAGGGTTGGGTTTCCTGCTTTAGCCATTCCCTCAAACACACACTGGAACTTCTTCTTTAGCCTCGATTGACTCTTTTGTCGACAACCTTCAAAAGATCCTCAATGAAGACAACAAACAGCATAAATAAACTCTCTGCAGCCTTGAATAATCAAGATTTGAGTTCATGTTGTTCCATGTGTTCAGACATCAGTAAATTTTCATTTATCCAGCAGCTGAAACCTTCAGAAAAATCCTCTTACTGTTCTGCAGTCGATCAGCCAGCTCCTCCTGCTTCATTCTCCTCAGGAAGTTCTCTGTGATCTTCATCAGTGACTCTCTGCTGCTCCTCTGTTCTTCATCTTCATCCTCCAGCTCCTCCTCATCCTCCCTCTGAATCAGAATCTTCTGGATCTTCTTCAGCTCCGTCTTCACAAAAGTAACAATGTTGTCCTCCAGAAGCTGCAACAGAATTCTAGATGAATGATCCAATCAGAGTGAAGTCATGGAGCCAAACATCAGCTCCATGTTGGACACACTGACAATCCATTGGTCTACAAAGTGCAGCATGGAGATGAATGAACAGAATGATGGAAAAGTAGTTGTTGTTCATGTACAGACCAGAAATATGGAGTCCAGCTGTGTTTGATGCTGCTGGACAGACGGACCACTGGGAGTCTCTGAGCTCTGATGGTCCACTCTGTGGAGAATTAGCAACAATTAGATTCATTCCGTCTGTGTTTGGTAAGTTTAAGACCTAACAAGATTAGTTTAGCAAGTCAGAGATAGAATTCCTACTGTTCAAACAAATGATTTCCTCTTTACTTATATACAACTGTTAAATTTTATAAGCATTTAAATCTGTCTCCAGAGATTCCCGGCGCCTGGCTGGGGTGTGGGGGGGCTCTGTTGGTTGGGGGGTCTGGTCTAGCATCTGGATGGGGGCGGGCGGGGGCGGGCGGGGGCGCTTTGTGGCGTCCCGGGCTTGGGCATTGGGGGTATGGCGTATGCAGTTTGGTGGGGGTCTGGCTCTTCCAGTGGGGGGGGTGGTCCTCTTGCTTGCGCTGGGTGGGCTGGCATGGGGCCCCGTCCTGGGGGGTTCCGCTTTCGTCGGGGAGGTGGTTCACCTGCACCTGGGGGCTTTGCCTTTACCGCGGGGTCTTTGTAGTGCCTGACCAGTGCACCCATGGAAGAGGGTCTTGGGGTCAGGGGCTGGGACCTGTCCCTGGGACTGGCTCTTTCTTGGCTCCTCCCTCCTTGCGGGGGTGGGGGGTGCAGCCTGGGGGGATGGCTCTCAGGTGAAGGGGCCCATGGGCTGGGCGAACTTGGTCCCAACGCTGGGGGGGGGCGGGGGGACAGCAGTCCACCATCGGGGGTCGGTCTGCCAACTGCCCCCAAACTACCCTTTCCTCGTACAAACCCTAGTGGGTGAAGGGTGGTTGTATTGCAGCGCGCTGCGGGAGGTGGACTACTTGCCAGTTGGCCCCCCCCCCCCCCGGTGGCCGCTGCATGAGTTTTCCCCTCCCCTTAGTTAATTTGTACCTTAGACATGTATGACCTTGGTGGTGGTGGTGGTGGGGTGCTTGAACATCACTGCAAGCAAGCAGTAGATGTCCACTCAGTGCCCTTCCTGCCAATTTCAACCCGACTAAAGACATGTAGGGCTGTTGGTGAGAGAGGGTGACAGGGCATCGCTGTGAGCGATCAGGAGATGTTCTGTCAAGGCCCTACTCACCAATTTTAACTGCACCCTTTAGTGCACCTCAAATATATACACTCTAAGAAACAAACACGCATGCACCACACAAGGAAGTAGGGATCTTTGACCCTCTGTCCCCTACCCCATCCTTGATGGTGGTGGGGTACCCTCGGCCTGGTGGTCTTGTCTCTTGGGTGCCAGTCTCCTGGGCCCGGAGGCCTCCTCACCACGCTGGGAGAGGGATCCCCAAGATTTAAGATCTAGGACAGGGGATCAAACTACATCGGAGCTGTGGGGTGTTCAGGTCTCGGTGGTTCAGGTTCCAGTCCTGGCTCTTGAGAAATGGGCCTCTGCAAAATTCCATCAGTGGGTGTGCCTGGTCGGGCCTTGTTAACATCCTTCCTCTGGGACCCTCTTTCCTCTTGGGTGTCTCTCACCTGGGTGGGGGTGGGCGGCCCATTCCTGGCTCCCCCCTGGACCTCCCACAGCGGATGTTCCCGTGTGCTCTGGTCTGGGTGTCCGTGGCTCCATGGCGGGTGTTGGGGGGTCCAGACTGCTGCTGCTGCCTCGGTTGGGGGCCTTGGTGTGGGGATGGCCGGTTTCTCTCTCCCTCTATTCATTCCATCAACATCCACATCAGCAAAACATAAACACTCATCGGAGCACAGGTGTCAGCTCACCTCGCACTAGCAGAATGTGTGACATAATGAAAGGCTTTATTTGTGTCAGCTGCAGTGGTATTGTGTAAATTTTTGACTACTTTAAAGGTAAAGATTATTTTAGCCAACAGGTATGTGTGTAATTACTGAGTGGGGGTGTGTGTGTGTAGACAGGCCCCGCCCATTCCAGTTTGCTATTTAGACCTGGTTGTTCTATAATGTTAATACCCTCTGTTATCATCTTCTTTTTTCTCTAAACCCCCTTCTTTTACCCCCCCTTTGTTACCGTCCAGTCCAACTGAAAGAAAAACGATACAACATAATCAATATGAATAAAGTTTAGTATAAAACACAACAGGGGTTTTATTAAGTATAAACCCCTGTTGGGACATTAAAATCTGTCCAATGCAAGAGGCTCTCAGCCCTTATCTGTTTGCTCAGCTGTTGGACAGGACAAGTTAAAAAAAGAAAAAAAAATTGTTTCCATTGTGGTTTGGTTTAAAATAGACTCATTTTTGGGGATGTTGGAGGAATCTGGAGTGCCTAGACATTACACTGGGTGAACATCCAAACTCCACTAAGAAAGGCCCCAGATGGAATTTGAACAAGGGTCTTTTCTCTCTGAGGCAAGAGTGCTTACCACTACGCCACCTTGGTGCAACCTTGATTCATATTTTAGAGAAATGTTATAAGAATTAAGAATAAAATGTCTTTATTAACATTTATTGACTCTCACATTAGAACATATATTATGTGAATCCAATGAGAAATGGAATATTCAAATTTAGAATAGTAAACCCTACTTTCTATCTTGGTTAAGATCTTCATAAGGATCTTGCTCACTCATGCTCTCCCAATTATCAGAAGCAGGCTGGTTTAATGCAAAATCAGTCCACAACAGATCACATCTCAGCTGTCTGTTCATAGATAAGCCCTATGAACTCTGTAAAGTTCTCAAGTTTTACATTGGGTTCATAGATCTGAAGGTCGCCTTTGACACTGTCTGCCATACTTCACTCTGGAATATCTTACAGACCCTCAGAACACCACCTAAGATCAGTTCCCTATTCAAGCTGCTCTATGGCAGTGTGCAGAATTGTGGCTTTGTAAATGGCAGACTCCAACTGGTTTACCATTTCCGGTGGCATTCACCAGAGTTGTGTGGAGGCTTCTGACTTATTCAACTGCATCACAGATCTTCTGATTTTTCGGATCTATGAACAAGTCCTTGCAATGTTGTTTGACAATTACCATCTGACCGATCAATAATACACTGTTTAGTACATCCCGCTACCAGCAAAGAGGCACTCTGGAAATTTGCAGTGACAAGGCAAAGAAACTGAACAAAGAACACATTTATGTGACTCCCCTGTCCCTCTGACTCAGTAATTATGCTGTTAAACCCATCTAAGGCCTTGTTTATTTGGGCTCCAGATAACGGGGACCTGTGCAGAAGAGACTCAGCAATACTCTCCATCTAACTGGATTGGCCTATGGCTCAAAGACGTGGCCTCTGAACAAGACCTTGGCAATAGAGCTCTCAGAACCATTAAGAACATTAAATGGGGCCAGATTATCTCCAACAAAACACATATGAACCAGCCTAGAGAGTCCTGTTTGGCTGAGCAGTGCTGGACCAACTGGGTTGCAGATGCCCTTTGCCTACCACTAAACCACAAAATGACAAAATATATTTAGCAAAATATATTTTATCTTAAAATCTCCTTTGGAAAAATGCTCAAACACAACGTTCAACAAAATAGAAAATACAAAAAAAATAGTAGATCAATGTAGTATGTGTTTTTAGAGCTACGACTAGTTTGAGCATCTCATAAAGAGCAACTCTTCTCGCACTTGACAGAACTGTTTTAGCTCACATGCAGCACATCTTCCTTCGCTGTTGAAACAAATTTGTCACATTCCCACTTTTGGCAGCTACAACCTTCAAAAAGGTATTGCTTCCTACCTTCCTTCGAAGGCCCAAAGCTTCACAGTCACAGACCCATTCACCCAGTCACACACACATTCATACACAGGTGGTGGCTCTGCTGCCGAACACTGGCGCCAACCTCCCACTAGAGGCAATTTGGGGTTCAGCATCTTGCCCAAGGACACTTTGACACATGGGTGGGCAAGGAATCGAACCCACTATCTTCCGATAATGAGACGACTGCCCTACGACTGCACCATGGTCGCCCTGCATGGTTTGATGCTCTAAGTTTGAAGTCACAACTCCACTGGTCAACATTTCATTGTTTACTTACTAGCCAAGTTGGCCGGTAAATGAAAAAAATGCATACTATTTTTTTTTTTACTAAACAAATTATTACATTATTTTACAAAGAACAAATCTAGGTGTTATTTTTTTAAATATATTGTGCTGAATGCAAAAGTTTAGTTCATTTACAGGGACATCTAGAGCAATTTGCAGTAAGACGTGTTTGAGTTAAAATAAAACATTCATACAAATGAACAGTTGGACTTTTGTTTTAAATTTGAGAACAAAACAAAAGCTATAGATTGACAATGAGATTAACATAATTTAAAAAAGGTACGATCAAGTACTGAATCAGACCTCAAGTCTTTCAGCTGAAAACTGTTGATCATCTGAAATATTATCAAGCCTTCTTTAACTCTGACAAACACTTACTGTTCCACTCCTGAGCTGTTGGCTTTGAAGTGAGGTGGTAGAGCCTTTGATCTGTCACTCCTATAGGACACCCAGCTGGGTTCAGATCCAGGTCCAGGCCGGTTCCTGTGAAGAATGAAGGTTGTTGATGTGAGTGCTGAGCTCTGACATGGAGAAGAGTCTTGGACAGTTAGATTTGTTCATCTCACCTCTGAGCTTTGCTCTGGCTCTCATCTTTTTCAACTCTGCTTTTCATAAAGGAAGGGGCTCCCACCTGTGTGTCCTCACACTGATCCATGCTGCTGGATTCACTGGATCAGCTCACACCTTCATCTGTAGATGAAACCCTCATCATCATCAGCTCTGATCCTCCTTCACTAACAGATCAGCTGCTCCTCCACTGATGGGCCCTTGTCTTGTGTTTCCTCCATTGCCTATGTATAGAACTGGACAAAGTGGTGGTGACGTCATTGATAAAAAATAGGCGACGCCATCTTGTAGCCAGATGACAGCGATTGGTCTGACCCTAAATTTACACTGGTCCATCTGAGGTCCATCTCCGTTGCATTGCAGGGGGAGTCTGTCTCTGTCAATTAGTTTGCTCACATTCAGCGCGTGAGCCCTGTTGGACACGTCGGCTGTATCGGGCTGCAGCCAGCAAGGCGGCGGGAGAAACAGACTGTCAAATTATCCACAGTAGCCTAACAACCCATTCACTCTGGACGCGGAGAGACAGAGAGCAGCTCATCTTAGCAAAAACAGGGGGTAATATTTATAAAACACACAACACAGACAGACACGAGCGCACACAGATCAACGCAGTGAGCAGACTCCTGAGCGGGTGGACGGGGCTGCGGGATTTTGGGAGAGAAAAAAAAGAGATGCAGAGAGCAGCTCCTCTTAGCAGAAATATGGGTTAATAATTGTAGTTTATTAAATTACCCACACACAGACACCTGCGAGCGCGTGCGCATAGACACACACAAAACAGAGATGCACACGCGCGCGCACACAGATCAGTACAGTGGGCCGACAGAGCGGGTGGGCGGGGTTTTGAGAGAGCAGTTCTTCTTAGCAGGAACATGGGTTAATGTCTTTAGGCTATGAAATTATCAACCATGATGGCAAAAACAAAAAAAGCTCTAGCAGAAGCGCCTGTGGACCGCCGCGGAAAAATGCTCGCCTGGTGTGAACTACAGAGCGGAGCGGAAGCGGCGCGGACTCCGCTCCGCTTTGTGGCGCTTCCGCGTCCCTGGCGTAAGTTACGCACAAATTTACGGTGAGACTGTTTTCACGCTCTTCACACGCCTCACAAATTCATCCGTGACAGATGCGTTCAAGTACTACCAGAATGCTCGTTCATTATAGTTTTCTTGTCAGCCGTGTTAAACTTTGATTGTGAATAACATCCGGTTAAACTTGACTTTTTCCCACTTTAAAAAAAAAAAATATTCCCAATAATTAATATAAAAAAGTCTAAATACGTGATTACACATGTACAAAGTTACTTTTTAAATTTTGATTTGATTTATTTCAAACATGTAAAATGCTACAAAAAAGGACTTTAAAAAATCAATTCAATCATCTTTTATAAATGAAAAGTCACAAACCAAATTCAATAAATACATGTTTGAAAACAAGATTAGCAGAAGCAAATGCTTATTTAAACCTATTTCTTGATGTATTTTTTCAGTAAATCAAATAATTCACAATATATAAATCTAAACTAAACAATATAATGTTCAAAAACTGTCCCTTTTTCCTCTTTTTACCCATAAATCCTATACATTGTTATCCACAATCATCATTTCACAATCAAAAATTGTTTAAATCATAATTTTATCATCCCATCTTATATTTTAACAACAGCTTGTCCAAACATTTTTGTATTAACTCTACAGTTTAATCCCGCACACTGTTACGCATACTCTAATGGTTTGAATTACTGGTTGTTTAAAAATACCACATCCCCTCAGTGAATAATCTCTGTCCCCTTAACTGTTTTTAAATATTATGGGGTAAAACTTTATTGCTAGCTTTATAGAGAATTTTTGCTGTATACAAACATACTAAACAAAATAATTTGATTCATTTAGAACTAAGAATTAACATGCTGGTATGACCCCAGTCTTCAGCATTATGAATAGTCCTTATTGCATGTTTCTGAAGGTTGAGAAGGCCTCGGAAGTTGCTCATGAAAGCTTTACATGAGCTAAAACCCCGAAAGAGGACTGCAGAGCTTTCTTCTTGCGGTAAGTTTGGCAATGTTGTGCAGCCTTATTTTCATAAACACAAACAACCAATGACAAGTTGGAATGATTAGTCAGCTAATGATTAGTTTCAAGCTGCTGTAATTTTAGTTTGTGCATGTGTACATTGTATTTTGTATTTTTTTAATTTTTGTAATTTTTTTAATTTGGCACGAACGGTACTGTATGAGTTACAAATTAAGAATTATGCACGCACAAATCCTAATTTATGCACAAATCAAGAATTATGCATGCACGAATCAAAAATACGCACGCACAGATCTTAATTTACTCACAAATCAAGAATTACGCACGCACAAATCAGAGTGAGACTATTTTCTCTCCATACCCTTCATCTGCATATAAAATCGTCAGCACTGGCTGCACACATTTGGAAAATGACGTGCGATGAGAAACTTTCAGTATTACAGCTTTTCATTTGATTCCTTGTTCAAGTGAATTCAACAATCAGCATGTGTTAATATGAAATTAGTTATGAACCCCAGCTAGTGCTGCTGCAATGCTGCCTAAATGATTAAGTTTTATTTATTTTTTTTTTTTCACTGAAGCAGTCATGATTATGTTTAGACCAGGCTAAACCAATGGGAGCGCAGGTGATTTGTGTTATGCCCACCCACTGAGTATGATGGGACAGTTGACAGATAACACAATGAAATTCTGTAAAAATGGACCATGAAATTATTCATTAAATCATGACTTTATTAAATAAACCAATAAAGATATACCAGGACTGTGAACGCTAACGCAGGCGATTGTATGCCCAATTACGTCTAATAAGGCCATGTTTCCTTTTTTTTTTTTTTTTTTTTTGGCGATATTGGACAATATAAATAAAATCCAACTAAATTGAATTAATTAAAAAAAATTGCGTTAATATTCATTCATTCAAATTAACTACACTTATTTCTTGAGGTCCTTCGCTTTGCCTCGCAATGGTTCAGGCTTCTACACTGTGCGTTAAAACACTTCGTCAGGTTTCTTTCTGGTTATACCATGGTCACTTGCAAAAAAATGATATTCAGTTATTTATTACTGTGGCCGGGAAGTGCAAAACAATGACACATTTCCTCAAACACTTTTACAAGTTTATCAAAACACTTTTACAAATATATAAAAACACATTTACAAGTTTACTAAAACACTTTTACAAATATGCAAAAACACATTTACAAGTTGACAAGTCTGCATCATCACTTCTGGATTATCTGGAGTAAACCTCATAGACGTTATATTATTTACAGGACATCATAGGAAATTAATTGCATTCCAGAGGGGGGGGTTATTTGTCCATTAAATATACAGACTATGGGCAGACTTGTAAATGTGTTTCGGTCAACTTGTAAATGTGTTTTTGCATATTTGAAAAGTGTTTTTATATATTTGTAAATGTGTTTTAATAAACTTGTAAAAGTGTTTTTATAAATTTATAAATGTGTTCTTATATATTTGTAAAAGTGTTTTAGTAAACTTGTAAATGTTTTTTTATAAACTTGTAAAAGTGTTTGGGTAAATGTATTATTGTTTTGCACTTCCCGGCCACCGTAGTTTTTAGTAATTTATTCTTGCTATGTTTCTAGGTTTAGCTTTTTCACAAAAATCATTTTTATTCTATCTATTTTATTTGTGGTCTGGCGAGCTGGAATACGACATTGTTTTGCTGAGCCTCAACTGCTGCGGCAAAGGAAAGCGATATATAGCGTAACATAGGTTACATAAAGCATCAGCTCAGAGAGAAAGTTGACCTCTTACAGCTTACTTTTGTCCAGAAGATTGTTTTTTTTCTTTTTTTACTCAAAGCAGCCTGTGCAGTCATATGGAGCATTTGGGCTACACTCAAAAAAATAAAATGAAATGTTGCATCAATTATCAAAAGTTCTGTAATTTTTTAGGAGTTTTTCCTTACCGGGAGGGAGGGTCTAAGGGCAGGAATAACCAGTTTATTTAGTCTGTTGAGTCTTTAGCTATTTTTTCAAATTTCATGACTAATTTCTGCATCTGTAAAATTACCTGCATGAAGCCCAATGAGGCAAAATTTATTTGTGATTTTGGGCTATATAAATAAAATTGAATTAATTTGCTACATTTAAAGTGTTATCAAAAAAATGACAATTTTGGGCTAATGATTTAGTCAACTGAAAAAAAAATGTAATTTGAAAAAACCAGTGTTGGGACTAACGCCGTTTAAGTATAACGGCGTTACTAACGGCGTTATAAATCAAGTAATTTAGTAATCTAACTAATTACTTTCATCCTCGCTGTAACGCCGTTATAGTTACTTCGTGTAAATCGCGGCGCGTTACTTCAAAGTTTGATGATCTTGCTGGAGCTGGGCGCTTCGCACCCGAAAGTTGCTTGTGTAATGCGGAGGGAGATCTCGAATGCGAGATCGTGATTGGTTAAAGTGTCAAGTGGGCGGATACTAGCTCGCGCGCATGAGCCAGTAACCACTCACTGGACGCGAAAGCGCCGCGAAGCGGAGCGGAGCGGAGACCAGACGTGCATTTTTCCGCGGCGGTCCACACGCGCTTCTGCTAGAGATTTTTTTGTTTTTTCCATCATGGTTGATAATTTCCTAGCCTAAAGACATTAACCCATGTTTCTGCTACGAAAAACTGCTCCCTGCCTCTCCGCAGTTGCTTTACACCCAAAAGCCCGCCCACCCGCTCTGTCGGCACACTGTATTGATCTGTGTGCGCGCATGTGCTGTCTCTGTTTTGTGTGTGTCTGTGCGCACGCGCTCGCAGGTGTGTGTGTGTGTAGGTAAATTAATAAACTAAAATTATTAACCCATATTTCTGCTAAGAGCAGCTGCTCTCTGCATCTCTTTTTCTCTCCCAAAAACCAGCAACCCCGCTCCAGAGTCAGCTCACTACGTTGATCTGTGCGCGCTCGTGTCTGTCTGTGTTGTGTGTGTTTTATAAATATGACCCCCTGTTTCTGCTAAGATGAGCTGCTCTCTGCCCCTGTTGTAGTTTTTTTAACTCCCGAAACTCCTCACCCAGCACCGGAGTCTATCCACGTTGATCTGTGTGTGCATGTCTGTCCAAAAACTCGTCTTTTCACCAAAGAGAACAGGCTCTCAGACCAAAGATTTGAGAAGTTGCTACTTTTGCGCTACAATCAGTGGTTCAAAAATTAAAGCATTGAAACCATTCAACTGGCTGCTCATGCTGGTGGCATTGTTAAAGTTCAGGTTAAGGTGCAATAAAAGAATGTTTAAATGATCAGACATAAAGTATTGTTACTGTGCTCCTAAATATTCTTGTTAGGATACTTGTGTTATGTTGATACTTGGAACCTTTACTTTTATTTTTATACAAAGTTTGGTTTTATCTAAGTTTATTATTGTTGATATTTATATTTTGCGTGTATTGTTGTTAAAATTTTATAAAGACAATGTTAAAGCTGTGGTGTGATATAAATAAAGACAGCAGAGATTTTGTTACTTGACAGTTATTTATAATTATTTATTGTTTTGCACTTTCAGTTTTTTAAGCCATTTTGTTTAATTATAGTTGTAGGTAAGATACTTGAAGTATGTTCATAGTTGAAACGTTTACTTTTGTGTGAAGTTACATTTTTTATATATCACTTTTTGCAGTGTTTTGTGGGATAATTCTGACAAATAAATATTGAAAATTCTTTCCCTAAACCCTCTCTCATGTGTATCCTAAACTTAGACAATATGACTCCATTGGAAAACTATACCAGTATACTATTGTCGGTTATCATCTATTATTGAATGTAAATTTTTTTTTTATTTGTAACGCAGGAAAAAATACAAAATATTACCATATTTAAAGAGAAATTTAAAACGAGTTACTTTGCCAAGTAACTAATTACTTTGAAGATGCAGTAATTGAGTTACTAACTCAATTACTTTTTGGGAGAAGTAACTAGTAACTATAACTAATTACTTTTTTGAAGTGAGATGCCCAACACTGGAAAAAACTAACTTTTTTTAATGTAACAAATGACAGAGTTTTCTCTTCCAGCATAATGTCAGAAATTCAAACATACAGCAGTTCAGCACTGAGGTGTTTGTCCAGACCCATCAGCAGAGGGTTTCACACAAACTGCTGAAGAGTTTCCACAGCCTCTCATAGTCTTCATTTGACTGCCACTGATGGTTTCATAGATTTTAATTTAATTTGAATTGATGGGAAAAAAATGGGTGGAGCAGTCATCACTTCATCTGAGAGAGATTTGATTATTCCAGTGATGTCAGACAGCCAATGAGCTGCTATCTTTGCATGACATCTGCACCCTATGTTACTGTATTTTATTATTAGTGAGTCAAGTTAAGACCTTGTATATCGTTGTTTTAGCATAGCTAGAGTGTAAATGTGTCGGAATTAGCACAAAAGCTAATCTGTTGTCCTAAGGCAGGTAAAACAACAGAAACATCACAAACACACAATGACAGAGGAAGTTTATGATGTGATCAGGCAGAGAAGAAAAATCCACCAAGCCTCAAAGTTTGTCCTTCACTGCAGCTCTGACTGTTCCATTCTGAGTCTCTTTGTGTTTGTGCAGCAAGCTTCTATCAGGGGTCTGCTGCTGTCTGTCGATCACCTCTGTCACAAACTTCTTCCCAGTTTAGCACCCTCCCTACTCTCTTCATCAACACTTTCTGGATTAAGACATCCATGTACTCTCAGCATCCTCTGAATGAACAACAGTGACCTTTAGGGGCTGACTTGGCAGAACACTTTCCACACTGAGCAGAATAACAGGTTTAAGACAAGCTTAAGTCTGAGTTCTTCCTCTGCTGCTCTTCTTCCTCACAGATAAGATCACATAGACACATCACTGCCTTCATCATGAGTGGAGAATCCATTAGAAAACATAAAGACTCACTGTGAAGAAGAAGTGGAAAGTTGGAGCCACTCTCATTGTCTCCTCCGGCTCTGTCTGCTCTGACATGGAGCACCTGAGCAGAACTTTTTTTCTGTATATGTAAATTCTGGAGGATTTGACTTCTCTGCATTCATCATGTAAATCAGCTAAACAGGAACACAGTGCTTCAGTCTCCAAAAGTTATGGAAAATTTCCTTATAAACCAGGATCTGTGGCTGTAATTTGGAAAACAGCTTCAGGAAATCTGTCATGAGAGATGCTAATTTCATACCTGCTAATAAAAGTCTTTTTTCTTCAAATTGACTGTTCTTAAAGATTCTTCTATGATAACTGTGTATCATTTTTCTGTTAAATTATGTAAGGAAGAGATTACAAGTGTGTTTATTTCACAATTGGAGGAAGAAGCTGCAGGTTGAGCTGGTTCCTCAAATGATCAACACACTGAGTCTGTATATGTAAATACTGGAGGATTTGACTTCCCTGCATTCATCATGTAAAGCAGCTAAACAGGAACACAGTTCAGTCTCCAAAAGTTATGGAAGATTTCCTTATAAACCAGGATCTGTGGCTGTAATTTGGAAAACAGCTTCAGGAAATCTGTCATGAGAGATGCTAATTTCATACCTGCTATTTAAAATATTTTTTCTTTCAAATTGACTGTTCTTAAAGATTCCTCTATGATTACTGTGCATCATTTTTCTGTTAAATTATGTAAAGAAGTGATTACACCTGTATTTATTTCACAATTGGAGGAAGAAGAAGCTGCAGGTTGAGCTGATTCCTCAAATGATCAACACACTGAGTCTGAATTCAAGCTATAACGACGGTTTTTCTTCTGTTGAGATGGACAGGCAGCTACACTTATCTTGCCACATTATTGTCAAACAACCACAACCGGTCAAGTTCAAAAACAGGAACTTATAATTGCTGGACAGGGCAGAACATTAACAAATGTCATCTGAGATGCACATCTAGTTTTAGCAACAGCAGCAGCCTCAGTAAACAAATGGCCTCTACGGTTAGACTCCGTTTACCATTGAGCAGCTGAGTTGAAGAGGTCATCCACAAATGAGGATGAACAGTCTACATGTCACATGACTTACTACATTTTCTCTGTGCATTCATGAGTAGGGGAGTGAAAAGTTTGTGAGAAAATCCCTGACTAATCCAGTTAATGTTGGTTTTTGGCTCTGTCCTTTAGCTTTGAAGCATTTATCTTCTTAGTTGCTGGACTAGAAAACTGTTCTGTTTGACATTTGACCTCTACCACAAAACATCAACTCAAAGAAAGAGATGAAGCTGTCCTAAAACTTTCTCAACTCTGACTTTCATTGTTGATCATGTGAACACAAACGCAAAAGCAGAAGGTCAGAAACCAGCCTTGGATGAAGCTCCTCCCACTTTCTAAAAGCCATCCTTTAGACAGGTTTGTTCTCTATGAAAAAAATACACCTCAAAGACGTTAGTAATTGAAAAAGTGAATTTCAGATCAAATCAAAAAATGAGTACATTAAAGCAACTTTCCATCTTTTTAGTGTCAGAAGATATTTTTCTGTGATCACACTGCCTGACATCTTTAATTCTGTAGAATGTTTGTGTGAGTTTGGACACAATCCCACTAATGCCAGAACATTCATATAATGGAGGAAAAGTTAGATAAAGACTTTCTGGGCAAAGTATCATTGAGGATTAGACACTATATCCCACTTTTTTCATCTCAGCGTCAGGATTTGGAAACTCAATCTGACGTACTTCACTTCAACAGAAAATGGAAAAGCTCAGTGTCAGAACATGTTAGAAAAGCAGAGTCCAGCCTCTTTCTCAATCTGGGTCATTACCCGTCTTTGGATCCATAACAGCTTCAGAAAACAGAGGCACTTTTCTTGAGTCCAGCTGGTTTCATGAGTGTTTGCTGACACACAGAAGGAGGACCGACAGCACTCGTTTATGATGAAGGTGTGCTCATTTTTCATCAGAGTGAGAGGTGGAGCAAAGCTCATCTTCAACAGCTTCAGTTTGGAAGGTTCATGTTCTCCTCCTGCACTGCTGTTGAAACACAAGATCCCAAAGAGAATTCAGCATCAACGACGGGCGCGGGCGAACGTCTGGAGCATAGAAGCGGGTCATCCTGGGGGAGCTCTGGCTTGTGCCTGGGGTGGGGCGGGGGATGCTCGGCGCTGCTGGTGGTGGTGGGCTGCTCCTCTGGGGTTGGGGGGCTCTCCGGGTGTGGGGCCTTGTGTTGGCCCTCCGGGTGTGGGGGGGTTGCTGCTCTGGCCGGGCGGGGGTCAGCGCTCTCTGTGCTCCCGTGCCTTCAGGCTCTCGGGCGTGGGGGCCTCTGCGGCGGTCCCGCGTGCCCTGGTCTGGGTGTCTGGCGGGATTCTGCAGCTGGCGGATTCTCTCCATGGCTCCATGGCGGGTGTTGGGGGTCAGTTGTGCTGCTGCTGCCGCCCCGGTGGGGGGCCTGGGCGTGGGGATAGCAGAGCTCTCTCTCCTTCTATACATTCCATCAACATTCACATCAGCAAAACATAAACACTCACCTGAGCACAGGTGTCAGCTCACCTCGCACTAACAGAATGTGTGATGGAATGAAAGACTTTATTTGTATCAGCTTCTATGATTGTGTGTGAGCTGCAGTGGTATTGTGTACATTTTTGACAACTTTAAAGGTAAAGATTATTCTAGCCAAAAGGTATGTGTGTAACTGAGTGTGTGTGTAGACAGCCCCACCCATTCCAGATAGTAATACGGTTGTATAGCCGTTGTCTTTAGGATTTTATATCTGTTGTTTCTTTGCTTAACCCCACTCTTTTACCCCCCCCCTTTGTTTCCATCCAGTCCAACAAAAAAAGAAAAGGATACAACATAATTAAAATAAATAAAGTTTAGCATGAAATACAACAGGAGTTTATACTTAATAAACACCTGTTGGGACAATAAAATCTGTCCAACGCAAGAGGCTCTCAGCCCGTATCTGCTTGCTCAGCTGTTGGACAGGACAAGTTAAAAAAAAAAAAAAAAAAGGATTGTAACATGAAAACCCAGACGCATCGCTCTGCTCCCAGGCCTGAGCCACAGAATTTGGCCCCCAGGCATAAAAGATACCCCCTCCAAATATCCATTTGTCTCCACTCCGAATAAACATCTATCTCCAGACCCCCAGGAACCATTCAACCCCCAGAGTGAAGAATGCTTGGTTAATCCCTTGTTACCATGGCAACGAGACAACATGGAGCCATTGCGACCATTGGAATAGATTACCCAGAACTGCATAAAAAAAAAAAAAAAAAGTTTCTTTTGAAGTCACTAGGAGAGTGCTATTGTTGCTGACATGTGACATCCCACAGGTCCTCTGGAAAGCAACCGGAGACGTCTCGGAGATAAGAATCTGAAACCCCTGCATTTACCCACAACTTGAGGCTCTCCAGACGTCTTAAGAAGTGTATTCTGTGTTCTCTTTTATTGAAATGTTTTTTTTCTATTTCTCTTTCTAACATTTGCCGTTTTAATGGTAAAGTTTAACTAAAGTTGTGCATTTTTATAGGAAATACTGTGAAAAATCAAGAAAAGAAAAAAAAAAGGTTTCATTCCACCTTTGATCCTTCAAGTTTTTTCGTGTGGTTTTTTCAATTTTAATTTATTTTCTCTTCTTAAAATGTTGATTTTAGGTTTTACTAAGTTGTGCATTTTTATAGGTATGTGTTTTCAAAAAAGAAAAAAAAAGTTTCATTTTTTTATCTTCTTTGTGGGTTTTTTCAATTTTATTATCTTCTTAAATGTGATAGTTACTCAGAGTACATGTTTATAATGATACATGTTTATTAGAAAAAGGTTTGGTGCTTTCTTTAATGCGTTTTTAAGACATGTTATTAGGAAAAGGTTTGGGGTTTTCTTTAATTCTTTGCTTTAAGAGATGTTTATGTAATCAGGTCTGACCTCTGAAACACACGCACAGATTAGGAATTCACAGCCATTGGAGCATGTTAATCAGGGGAAGGCTTAAGGCAGGCCCAGCTCATAGTCTGATTGGTTAACCCCTTTAGTCTTTGTGTGGCAGGATGTCCGAAAAGTAGGAAGTTCTTGTTCAGTTGAGAAAAAGACATGGAGGAGTAAGGAGTTTTTTTTTTAAGAGCAGAAACAGACAGACAAAGAAAAAGACAATATCAGAGCAGAAAAACTTTGAAGATTTTAGAAGAATCTAAAGAGAAAAACCACTGCGAGATTTTCTATTTTTAAGTAAACCGAACTAGAACCGTCGTTAAATTTTTTATGTTCATACACAATTTAAATTTATTTTATTTTTCTAATTTTATAGTGATTAAATGATTATTGCGTGGCCAGCTTGGAAACTTTTAATCTTAAATCGCTAACTTTTTATGGGACATTGCCTCACGACCATTTGAGACTCAGTCAACCAGAACCTGGACACCAACCCGAATCTCCCTGTGGGTCGAGATTCGGACTCCGACATCTGGCTGGATCTGGGTTCAAGCCGAACCTCGAAGCTTCAACTAACAAGGGACCTTCCGTGGGCTCTTCAGAACCAGAATTCCAGACTGCGTGGTGAGGACATTCAGCTCTAGTGTTTTACTGTCTGTGGTCAGAGGTATATGCATTTTTCATTTAGAAATTCAACTGCTAAATATTAATAATTATTAATTTTTTTATCATCAGAGCAGATTTTCTCTTGGTTCTACTAAAACATTATTTTTGCATTAAAATAGACACAACATACATACACCCTCAGCCATTTACCTCACTTTAATATGTTTATTTTTGAATTGCTTTCTCTACTTACGAATTTTGAATAGCTTATGAAAGTGTTTCTCTTTTTCATTTCCTCTCTGCAAAGTATAGTCAATGCTGTGCTTTTATACTCAATAATCCTTCTTGTTAATCCAGTTTTATGCAATAAATGAACGTGTTATAAGAAGTTGTGTTCTATCTCATAATTTCCATTGTTCACAAAACGTCCCTTCAAAGGTAAAGACATTAACGTTTTTTTGGATAAGTAGACTGATAAATCGAGTATTACTTTATTGACTAGAAACAACAACTAATAATTAAAGTGATAATTTCCTCCGTGACGGAGGTGGTGCCCCGAGGTTAATTTGATAAGAAAATTTCAAATTAATAAACTTAATAATTTTACCAGATCTGAAGGTGAATATCACATCTTCAACCCTTCCATATTAATTATTAGCCATTTATGCTACAATATTTTCATTTGAAGAGGCTGTTGCACTGAGGGTGTGAGTCACGTGACATGGAACTGTTGAGCAGCTGGGCGCGCTACATCAGACATATAATGGCAACAGCTTCATTCAGGAAAAAGCACAGGCGAGATACAGGCTTGGTAGCGCGTGTGTAAAGCATGTCTACCTGTGCGCAGGTATCATCCATCTATTGAAGAGGCCGCCGGTGACTTTGTCTGAGCGCTAAAATGACCACGATTGCTTATTTCCTGTTAACCAGTGTGCTGTGGGAACAAGGTGCGCGCTTTGCAGTTGTTTGTGTGTACTTCAGGTACCAGTCGGAATTTTCGTTTTCATGCACTCTGATGCTTAACCTGCTGGTGTGCAGTGTAACTTTGATAAATTTATGGTGTACGGTTTTTAAATGAAAGTAATTACTTTTTGCTAATGTTAATTTAAAGTAATTCTTAAATAAAAAATGTAAGATTTGATGTATGAACTTAAATAAACATGTAATTAAAATAAAATACATGAATTCACTGTAAAATAGGGAGGTTTCTACTTAACTGAAGCACTTAAAATTATATAAATTATTATTGATTACTTAAAGTTGCTTATTGCCATTCTGTATTAGAATTTGAATTTGTAAATATTTATTGCCATTATTATGTGTTTTACCTGTTGACTGCAGACTGACCAAATGGAAAATAGATAAAGATTGGAAAATAATCTCTCAAGTGGTAGTGTGAGTAAATCAGCCTTCAATTTTGGATGCTTAGCCCTTTTCAAATGTGGGAAACGTGCATGAAAAATTAGGTAACACTTGGCAGTGGCTGTAAAACATATTCATCATCCTTTGGTGTGACGTTCCTTTGGAGGTAGATAGCTGCTGCCACTTGAATTATTACATTTTTGTTATGTTGCTAACAGCAATTCTGGACTAAATAGTGGCACTGCTGATCATGTTTACTATTACTAACATTGAATTTGAAAGAATTCCAATTCAGTTGGTGTCGATGCTTGTTAAAGACACAGTATCACTGATTTCAGCAGTGTTACACAAAAATGTCTATAAGTTGTTGCACAAAAAAAGACAAGTTGTTTATTATGATTGTGTTTAAGCTAAAAAAATAAACAGGGATATATTTTCCCAAAAAATATGTGTTCTTCTAGTTATTAGAGAGGATTTTTAGTAATTATCGTAGCATTGTGATATTATCGACATCGTGAGCCATGTATCGCGTATTGATCATAAAACCGAAAATGTTATGTCTTATGAAATTAAAAAGAAGTAAATAATCTTAAAAAACTAATAAATGAAAATTAATAATGATATGAGGTAGTCATGAACACTCATCAATCATCAAATTCATGCTAAAACATGTTTAAGAATTCTAAATGAGGACAGGAATCACATTTGGTCAAAAATGTTCAATAGCTCTAAAGATACTAAAGCTAAAATCACTAAACTTTCTCACATGACTGATAATCACTTATAGAACAAGAAAATATGATTTTCTGTTTTCTTAGTTTATATTTACTCTATTTTTACTTGGCTATTAAAGCTACTTCACAGAAGTGTTCTATTTAAGATTTCAATGATAAAAGAAGCTTAATGACTTATAAATAAGGGACAACACAAATTTGTTTATTCAATTTGTTCATGTTTTAAATATGTTACAAAAGTATTGGATTGAGACTCGGTATCAGCAAATCCACAGAATCCAATGACTCGGAATTCGATCGGGCCAGAAAAATCCTGATCGGGACATCCCTTGTTACTTTTTTAAAATCAAGATTTTGCAGGGCTTTCAAACTGAGGCAGTCAAATACACTCAAAGTCTTTTAAAAGCAAATCAAAGGACTTCTTCTTTGTGTCCTTGCAGTTCTCCCCAAGTATTACATGACTGAAGAGAAGAATCTTGGCAACCAGCAAAAGAACTTCAGAGAGGAATGGGAAGAATCAAAACCTCCACAGATGAAAGAAAAACAAAAGCAGCTTGAAGTAACCTTGGAGACTGGTACCTTGATGGAGACTCCTACGTATGAGGAAAATGAGCACAGTAAACCTGATCAAAACAATCAGCATAGCTTTATTGTAACTGATAGCAAGAGTGAAGAAGGAACCCTGCATGATGAATCAACATCAACTGCAGATGAAGTGACAGACGCACAGATCAGATATCAGAGGAAGAGAAGAAACAGAAGTCACAACCAAAATATAGACAGCTCTCACATGTCAGAAAGTCAGGATGACTCTGATATTAGAAAAAACTACAAGAAGGCAACGTCGGTAAAGAAAGGTTTTCCAAAACGTAACACTAAACAGTCTGGTGAGATCTCAATAACTGTAAAAGATCTCCAAATGAGCGCTGAGGCTAGTAAAACGCCTTATGTCTGTGAAGAATGTGGTAAAAGTTTTAGTTGCTGGTCTAAGGTCGCACTTCATTGGAGAGGTCACACAGGAGAAAAGCCCTTTTCTTGTCAAGCATGTAAGAAAAGTTTTAGTCACATGTCTAATCTTAACAGACACATACGAACTCACATGAGAGAGAAGCCTTTTTCTTGTAAAGAATGTGATAAAAGTTTCAGTAACAAATCTGATCTCAAAAAACACACAAGAACTCATGCAAGAGAAAACCCCTTTTCTAATTAGGAATGTGATACAATTTTTATGCAAAAATCTAGTCACAAGATATTCACTTGGGAGAGATGCCTTTTTCTCGTTATAAAGTCTTAGAAAAATGAAAGAAGACTTGTGCAGCAACAGACAAAGAGTTTATGTTGGAGAGGCGAAATTATGAAAAGTAAAACATATACATTTAATATTTTTATAGTTAGATATTTAGAACAATATGAATGCATTCTGACGTATTTTCTTTCTACTTAATAGTTTTCTTTTAGAGGGATTAAAAATTTAAAATTCATTGTCTGGGAAGATTTTAATATTTTGAAAAAATGTAATGTTGATAACGCAAGGAATCCCATACTGGAAAACTTTTTTTTTAGCCTTTCAATTGTCTCTCTCATTCATTAGAATACCTCACACTGCCCTCTGCTGACAAGCCGTGTGGAGATGTTGATTTTTTTTTTTTCCAGCAGGGACCTTCCTACACTGCTAAAACTGCTCTAATGACTGTTTCGTTACTGTTTTTGATCAGCCAATGAAGTCCCTTGAACTGAACCCAATTTAAAACAAATCTAGAACTGTTATCACGAGGGAGATTATGTCCCAGACCCAACAATGAAGAAGACAGCTTTAAAACCAATCTGAGCTTTCATGACATGTTTACAGAGACACAGGCTGATGGCCTTTAAACCTCAGCGCATTGATACAGAAATTCAATTAGGAAGTCCAAGTGAATATTGGATGCAACATCCTTATTTTACTGTTCAGATATTTTAATTTTCTAGGAAAACTACACTTATCAACATCCAAGGAATAAGAGGTTTTGATCTGTGTGATATTGTATATACTTAGTTTTACGTTTTCTTTTTTTTAATGAATGAATGACAAAAAAATATTTTTTTGGTAAGCTAATGATTTTACACGTACATATACGTGTTTTTTTGTCATTGTTAAATCTTTTAATTTTCGTCATTATTTTTAGTCATTTGATTTTTTTTTCATGTATTTGTTTGTGCAAAAATATAAAAGAAGTGTTCATTTTTTGTTGGTTGATGTTTATTACTTCAATTTTGTGTTATAATTTCTCGTTTAGTTTTTTCATTGACCACTGTATTTATATTTTATGCAGAGGCAAAGGGCGTGTCATGGAAGTCTGTGTGTTACCATGACAGCACTGGAAATGCATTTTATACATAGTTAATTCTAACAATGTATTTTCTGTTTAATGTTGTCAGTGTAAATTTTTTTTACCTTGGCCGTACATGTACTTGTATATAAATTTTTCTATACAAAAAGTGGTGACTACAATTATGTGAGGTTCTCATTCATCCTGAAATTGAAGTTGAGTCAAAGCAACTAAACTTAAAAAAATCTTCTACTTTTGAAATGTTTTATTGGTCATTGAAGTGGCTTTACCATTTACGTCATGTGAGTTTTCCAGAGTTGTGGTATAGTAGCGGCTAATAAAGAAACAGTTTGGTGTTTGCGTATTTGTCTCTTGATGTGTTTTATAAGAAAAATAAGAATTTTTTTTTTTTTTGTCCCTTTAAGTTTTCAGTGATCTGTCCCAATCTTTATAGTAAAAAATAAAGATGACGTGAAGATCAGCCAAAAGTGTGAAGTCCTACCCAGTGTGGGTTTCTGTCATTTGTTGGTTGTCTTCAGGTTCCACAGCTGTACTTGCTGACCCCAGGAACCACAGACATCAGGGATTTCTGAATTCTCCCTGGAGCTTTAAGTTCGCATATTTATTTTTCTCAACTGTAAAATGCCAATCACTAAAAACATGGCTAGTAAGTTTATTGGTTTAGTGTGCCATTTGTACAGTTAACACAACAATAAATACAACCAATGAAAATTAGAATCGCTTATTTGATCCCTTTGCACTTGTTGATCGTGAATTCTTTTCTCCAGGAGATCTTGGCGATTATCTCCTCGTATGTCTTTTCCTGTCAGACATCTTGCAGGAGTTGGAACAGAGGTGATAGTTTAGCCTCAAGCTCCATCAGAGCTGATAGCTTAGCATCCGTGAGGAACACCTGAGATACCTTAGCTTGAATGTCTGCGAGCACAATTTTGAGCTCTGTCAAACCGGCTTCAAAAGTTTTCTTCGGTGTGATGTCCAACTCTCCTCATTGCGGGAACTTTTTTTGCAGTAGTTTGGGGATTAAAGTCACTTGTGGGCAACTTTAAAAGCCAAAGTGTTTTTCAAGAGGTGTCTGCTGCTCGTGACCCGGAACCTCTATCCTACATAGACAAAGTTGCTGGGCTTACTGCTGCAGTCCTCAATGACATCATCATTTAGACTAAAACAGTTGAGTCAATTCCATAAGTAATGGTATTAATTTTCAAGGCGCATCTGAAAGTCAAGCAAAATACTTTGAAATGTTCCAACAGATATATCTAACCATGTAAAATCCCTCATTAAAATTGTGATTTTGCAATGTCAATTCCAATTTCTATATACACTCAATAGTCCCCCAAACCTTCATCCAAGGGACATAACGGGTTAAGAAAATGGATTGATGAGGCCACATCTACAGAAACTACGACAAAATAATGTTTAAATATAGTTTTGAAAATACCAAATCAGTATGGAGTATCCCTTAAAATGCAATTTTATCTTATTTTGTAAAAGTTATCCACAAAGTATTACTTTAATTGAACAGGAAATACACACAGAATACATAGATTTTGAGAATATGTGTGGTTAAATTGATTAGAATCATAGATATAAATTGCCTTTATGGAACAGATTAGTGGACTTTTTTTTTTTTTTACAAGTAAATGTGTCATGGCAAGTTAGAATCATAAAAGGTGAAGCAGCAAAGGGCAAAAACCTTTAAAGTAGTAAAAAAATAAATAAATACATAAATAAAATGAAAACAGCAAGTATTAAAGAGGTGTGTGTGTGTGGAGGGGATTTACAAAAACATAACACCACAAAGCACAGCAAGATAAAAATACTAAAAAAATATCTTATACAGGAGGTGATAATCTCCTTAAAATTTTATTATAAGAGGAGAATTTTACTTAAAAATTGCATCATATATGGTTACTGATAAGCATGTCTTTCATATTTAGTGCAATTGAGAAGACAATGTCCAGAGTAGGGTCTTTCACATCAGTGACAGCATCTTGTTAAGATGTCCTGACCTCAGGAACTGTTGGATCTCCTCCACTAGAGAACCATCATTCAGTTCATTCAGACTATTGGACTATTTTCTGATTGGTCTGTAAGCTACTTCCTGTCTGTGTCAGCAGACCTTGTAGGAGTCTCTGATTGGTCTGTAGAGAAAGACCCAGGAGGAAGCGGAGGAACAAGTCCAGGTGTCCATTTGGACTCTGTAAAGCCTTGTTCACAGCACTCTGGTAGAACTGGACTGGACTGCTTTGAGATAATGTAAAATTCCCAAAAATCTTCTGTCTGTCTTCCATGAGGTTGACTCCAGACTTGATGAAGGTCAGGTGGACATGAAGAGCAGCCAGAAACTCCTGAACACTCAGATGGATGAAGCAGAACACCTTGTCCTGGTACAGTCCTCTCTCCTCTCTAAAGATCTGTGTGAACACTCCTGAGTACACTGAGGCTGCTCTGATATCGATGCCACACTCTTTCAGGTCAGATTCATAGAAGATCAGGTTTCCTTTCTGCAGCTGCTCAAAAGCCAGTTTTCCCAGAGACTCCATCATCTTCCTGCTCTCTGGACTCCAGTGAGGATCTGTCTCTGCTCCTCCATCATACTTGACCTTCTTGACTTTGACCTGAACCACCAGGAAGTGGATGTACATCTCAGTCAGGCTCTTGGGCAGCTCTCCTCTCTCTCTGCTCTTCAGCAGATCCTCCAGAACTGTAGCAGTGATCCAGCAGAAGACTGGGATGTGGCACATGATGTGGAGGCTTCGGGATCTCTTGATGTGGAAGATGATCCTTCTGGACTGCTCTTCATCTCTGAATCTCTTCCTGAAGTACTCTTCCTTCTGAGGATCATTGAACCCGCTGACCTCTGTCACCATGTCAACACACTCAGCAGGGATCTGATTGGCTGCTGCAGGTCGTGTGGTTATCCAGAGGCGAGCAGAGGGAAGCAGGTTCCCCCTGATGAGGTTTGTCAGCAGATCACCCACTGAGGTGGACTTTCTAGGGTCATTTAGGATCTGAGTCTTGTGGAAGTCCAGAGGAAGTCGACTCTCATCCAGACCATCAAAGATGAAGATGATCTGGAAGTCTTCAAAGCTGCAGATTCCTGCTTCTTTGGTTTCAGGGAAGAAGTGATGAACAAGTTCCACCAAGCTGAACTTCTCTTTCAGCACATTCAGCTCTCTGAAAGTGAATGGAAATATGAAGTGGATGTTCTGGTTGGCTTTGCCTTCAGCCCAGTCCAGAGTGAACTTCTGTGTTAAGACCGTTTTCCCGATGCCAGCCACTCCCTTTGTCATCACTGTTCTGATTGGTTCTTGTCTTCCAGCTGGGAGTTGAAAGAGCTCTTCTTGTCTGATGCTTGTTTCTGCTCTGTCTGCTTTCCTAGATGCTGCTTCAATCTGTCTGACCTCATGTTCTTGATTCAGCTCTCCAGTTCCTCCCTCTGTGATGTAGAGCTCTGTGTAGATCTCATTCAGAAGGGTTGGGTTTCCTGCTTTAGCCATTCCCTCAAACACACACTGGAACTTCTTCTTTAGCCTCGATTGGACTCTTTGTCGACAACCTTCAAAAGATCCTCAATGAAGACAACAAACAGCATAAATAAACTCTCTGCAGCCTTGAATAATCAAGATTTGAGTTCATGTTGTTCCATGTGTTCAGACATCAGTAAATTTTCATTTATCCAGCAGCTGAAACCTTCAGAAAAATCCTCTTACTGCTCTGCAGTCGATCAGCCAGCTCCTCCTGCTTCATTCTCCTCAGGAAGTTCTCTGTGATCTTCATCAGTGACTCTCTGCTGCTCCTCTGTTCTTCATCTTCTTCCTCCAGCTTCTCCTCATCCTCCCTCTGAATCAGAATCTTCTGGATCTTCTTCAGCTCCGTCTTCACAAAAGTAACAATGTTGTCCTCCAGAAGCTGCAACAGAATTCTAGATGAATGATCCAATCAGAGTGAAGTCATGGAGCCAAACATCAGCTCCATGTTGGACACACTGACAATCCACTGGTCTACAAAGTGCAGCATGGAGATGACTGAACAGAATGATGGAAAAGTAGTTGTTGTTCATGTACAGACCAGAAATATGGAGTCCAGCTGTGTTTGATGCTGCTGGACAGACGGACCACTGGGAGTTTCTGAGCTCTGCTGGATCACACTGTGGAGAAACAGCAACAATCAGATCCATTCTGTCGGTGCTGGAAGATTTATAACCAAACTAACTGGAGTCGGGTCAATTCACAAAGTCACAGTTAGGTTGATATACAAACATCTCAGTCCCAAAATTTTCAACAAACTCTCACTCCCAAATCGTCATATATTAAAGTATGGTTCAGGCCCCGTCGATGTCACTTTTTGACATTTGCAAAGAAATTACAAAATCAGGGCTCCCCAACTCTCTGAGCCATGGACCGGTACCAGTCCAAGGGCCGCTTTTTACTGGACTGCAGACAGGAAAAAAAAAAAAGGTTCAATGTTTAACCTTGATTCTTACTTTGGAAGACTACAGGATTCTGTTTAGCACATCCACCCGTCTTGCAGGTTTGTGTGACATAAAGTGGATGTTCAGATCGCTAGCCAAGGTAAAACCCTAAGCTAAAAGTGGATAAAAGCCAAACAAAAAGATGTTTTTGGAACGTTTCTTTGGAGAAGGAAGATCAAGTGAAGATACCAAAGAAGAGCTTTTAGCTTTTGACTTTTCCATGTACCAAGACCCTCTGTCTATGCAGCGACTGACTCTTGATTGTTTCACAAAAGCCCATTAATATCATAAAGTTGCAGACACGGATTCACTTTTCTTCTTAATTTTTAAGAAGATTCTTAATTCTAATTCTTAATTCTTAATAGTTAATATTTTCACCGTTTCATGTTCTATATATAAAAAAGAGCAAATATGTTTATTTATGAATAGGAGTAATAAATACATTAATTTCTTGGTGAATGTATGAGTATTTTCTCATCAATTTTATGACTAATTATCCTCTGTTTATCATTGTATGTTATAAACCTCTGTTGGTTGTCTTGTTTTTGTATTATTCTTGCCTTTAATGCTCGAAGTAACCCATTTCCAAATCCAAATCAGATACTGTTCATTGTCAATATTGGTTAATTTTGAATTCACTGAAACTAAAATGGATAAAAATTTAAGCCAAAATTTCCATCAGTGTGAGTCAGAGATAAACTTCTGATACTGAACAATGCAGGTGAAGTTTTTCAGATTCTTGTATTTCTTGCAAGATAATCAAATGTGAATGAAATATGTGTACAAACAAGTAAATGTGAATTAATCCATTCACATTTTAGATTCATGTTTGTTTCACAATGTAAAGAAAATATATTTTGTGTGTGTGCTCTGATCTGACCATTCTGGATCCGAGTCGCACCACCTGTATTGAGCTGCTGAGGGAGAAGCCTCTGGAATGTAAACATGTTATTCTGCTCTGCTTAGCCGCTTCACATAGAAAACACTTGTGCGAATGTAGATGTTTTCTATTCTTCTGGAAAACACCTCTTGGCTCCCAGGGAAGACTTCTTTTCTCCCACAGGGTGACGTTTTCTATTTCCTCTGGGAAACATCTCGATTCCCAGGGGAGGACTTTTTTATTTCAATGTATAAAAGACGGGATGTTGCTAGAATTGTGAAGTCAGCTGGATGGTTATGTACGACACCAGCCAAGTCGAAGCTGTCCTTACCGGGGTTATGTTGACTTCCCATCTCCCATATCAGCGGTAAGAGTGATTTGAATGCTTCACTTATGTAGTTGATTGTTTAAGTGACTTGCTATGCTCTGTGGGGAATAATAAAAGCCAAAGTAATTATTCTAGCATCATAGCCTTGTGTGTTTGTGTGTGATTTCTGGGTGTCTACCTCTGGGGACCTGCGTATTTCTGCTGATCAGAACCTGATAAGGTTTTCACAGAACACGCAGTTTTTCCCAAATCAACATAACACAAAGGGAACATTTTTAGAACATTCCACCGCACTGTAAAGTCATGCGTCTTTGAAAATTCAGTGAGTCCACACAAAATGCACTGTAATGATGGATTGACCCCATTTTGCTGCCGTAACACTTGTGTTGTCCATTGCGATGATACTTATTCGCTTAGTAAAAGAAACCTACCCTGTCTCAATCACAATTGGTATATTCCAGGACCTGTCATGTCAATACCCCTTGTTGTAGTTTTATGTTTAGTTTAGTCAGACAGGCTGTGATTTCTCTAGAATGTCCTCCCTTCCTCCCAGGTCTCCTAAAAGAGTCACAATTGCCATGAAAATCTCATTAGGCTCCTGTATAAAGTCTGTTCTTTGTGAGTTTCTTTGTTTGAGCGTCCTTGTGCTTTCTTAGGTTTTGAGTTCAGGTCATTCTGGACCTAGAGAACATTTAATCCTGTGTTTATTCAAGGAATCATAACGTGATCCACCTGCTCCTGGGACATTAAGTCATTAAGCTGAAAGCTATCATCTGAACTATTATTCAGCCTCCTTTAACTCAGACAAACACTTACTGTTGAACTCCTGAACTGATTTCTTTGAAGTGAGGAGGTAGAGCCATAGACCTGTCACTCCTGAAGGACACCCGGCTGGGTTCATATCCAGGTCCAGGTTGGTTCCTGTGAAGACTGAAGGTTGCTGATGTGAGTGCTGAGCTCTGACATGGAGAAGAGTCATGGACAGTTAGAGATGTTCATCTCACCTCTGAGCTTTTCTCTTGCTCTCATATTTCCCACACAGAGTGCTTTTAGAGGGCGGGGCTCCCTCCTGTGTGTCCTCACACTGATCCATGCTGCTGGATCAGCTCACACACTCTTTTCTTTCTTCTCTCAGCCCAGTTCTCTATACAAAGTCAGTGGAGACAAAGTGAAGTCTGTTGGGGTGTTGGAGAGGTTTACAAGGCGAAACTTGGATGCCATCATTTCAACTAAGAATTTCTGATACACAGGACGGGTATTGATCAGAAAAGTAGAAGGAGAGAGCATCTCCTGTCCCAGAGATATAGCACATGGAGATTTAGGAGCTCTTTTGTCCCACTGGCAAAGCATTTTGGGAGTCAACAAAGGGAGTAATGACATCACTTTAGATACTGCTTTCCATTTTAACTATTTATTTATGATTTTTTGTTGTTGACATTGATGATTTTATGCATTTTATCATGTATACACCCTGTGGCAATTGGAATGCTTGAATTTCCCTTTCAGGGATGGATGAACCATGCATCCATATTTTTTTCTTTGTCAAATTTAAATTCCTTCCCTTGGGTATTTTAATTATGAGTATATATATTTTTTAGCCAAAAAAAAAAGCATTTCATTTTTTAGACATATTTTCTGTAGAACAGCAGGAGGTCAATAGAAATTTGCTTCTGGGGTGTGGGCAGGACTGTCATGTTTCCAGCATTCCTTTGTTTACACTTTTGCCCTCACAACCTCAAGCTAATAATAATAGCAAGCAAAAAAAAAAATGTTTCATCCATCATTAGAAAATTACTACCAGACCATTTTAAAAGTACCAAAAACATACTTTTCTCTTTACTGGGTCTTTAAGCCAGATAGAGAAATTAAACTCACAGTCATTTTAAAAACTGGAAGCCTGGTGAGAGCCAGTAGCCTATTTAGTGGTTTCCAATTTCCCGCCCTTTCTCCTGCTTGTTTTTTTCTCTGCTGTGAGACTGGTGTACAGCACTCTGACGTTCACTGACCGCCTGAATGTTATCATGTTACATTCTGAGCTGTTTTATTCGTCATCTGAACTCCTTGATCATCGGTCCTAAAGACAAGAGAGAGAGGATTTTACCTAAGCTCAAAGGTTTTAATCCTTCTCACTGTGTGAGAAATTTGGGCGTCCTTTTTGACTCTGAGCTGAATTTTATTCCACACATTAAAAATGTTGTGAAGACAGGTTTTTATCATCTTAAAAATATCGCCAGAGTCCGCCCATTTCTCTCTCTTGCCAGCACAGAGGTGCTAATGCATGCTTTTATTTTTAGTCGTTTAGATTATTGTAATGCCCTGCTCTCTGGTTTACCTCAAAAATCTCTCTCAAACTTACAATTATTACAGAACTCGGCGGCACGAGTTCTGACGAGGACCAGGGGGCGGGAACACATTACACCAGTTTTAAAATCGCTGCATTGGCTTCCTGTGCGTTTCAGGATTGATTTTAAAATTCTTTTAATGGTTTATAAATGTTTTTATGGTCTTGGGCCTTCTTATTTGAGTGACCTGCTTTTAAAGTATGAACCCTCGCGGACCCTGAGGTCCTCTGGCACTGGCTTCTTAGTTGTTCCTAAGGTGAGGACCAAAACATATGGTGAGGCCTCGTTCTACCATTGTGGTCCTCACCTCTGGAACAGTCTGCCGGAGAACCTCAGGGCTGCAGAGACCACAGAGGTTTTTAAGAAGAAGCTCAAGACCCACCTTTTTAACCTGGCTTTTAGTTGATCTTATCCGCATATGTACTCTTTTAGTCTTAATATATTATTTTATCTGTATATTTTTCTATTTATTCCATTTTATCTCATGAATTTATAACTATTTTTGATTTTATGCTTTGAATGCATTTTATATATTTCATTTATGTATTTTACTATGGTTTTAACCCCGGTGTTTCCTGTGGGGATCTATCATGCCAGGGCTTGCAGGCTTGGTTTGGGGTCATTGTCGTTGTTGTCCCCCCTGCTGGGGCGGCTGGAGTCCTGCACTGCAGCCTCACCGCTGCGGAGTGGACTCCACTGCTGTCCCGATCTGGGGGGGGCACTGTGGCGATGTTCCTTTGACCGAGCTGCTCCTGGTATGATAGAATCCCCCATACTGTTTCCTCACAGCAGAGCCAAGCCTTGTGTTATGTTATTTTACAACTTTTATTCTCAAGTTATTTTTCATAAGTTTCATTATGTGTGGGATTTTGGGTTGTGTGTGACAATGGAGGGGAGGGTGAAGGGTGGGTTTGGTTTTTATTGTATATGTTTGTTTTTTAATGTAAAGCGCTTCGAGCTGCGCAAGTATGAGAAGCGCTTTATTATAAATAAAGTTTGATTTGATTTGATTTGACTTAGTCCAATTCACCTCTGTAAAAAAATCAGTTTCCTTTGCTGTTGGTTTTTTCTCTGTTTTCCACAGGTAAACAAACGTATTGCTGCCTCGTTTTACAAACTCTCTGCCCTGACATGTAGGAACATGATCTCATTGACATTTCCACATTCTTCAGCTGCTCTCTGTACGAGTTTCTACATGTATAAGGAACAGTTTGAGGTGAATAAGTCACAAACAGCAACTTCATAAAGAAGAAAGTTTTCAAGCTCTGAGATCTAAACTTGTCACTCCTTATATTGTGTTTTTCACTAATGGTTGCGGGTCACAGTAAAGCAGATGTTTCTGACGAAGATTTTTACTTCACCTAAATGAAAATAGACAAATGTTTTTGCTCAGATAGAACTTCAACTTGACAAAGATCCTCTCATCTCCATGTTAAGGTGGTTCGAGAATTTGGTTTCTTTCATATATCTAATGTAGATGTGATTTGATTTATTAAACAGTAAAATATTGAAAACAATCTGGACTATGTTTTTCATCAAAATCCTCCTTTGCAATACATTAACATAGTCACACATCCATTATAATCACTGCACAGCCTGGGAACAGAACACTGGTCAAACAAAAGTCTGAGGATTCTTCAGCAGATCAAGAACTGAAACAGGTATTTAGTCTGAATCTACACTCCTAAGAACTTCATTGGCTCAAACATAACAGTTCAAACTTACCTTGATCTTATTTCTCCTGATCTTCACTTAGAGACAGGAATCAGTCGACCTCTCAGGATCAGAACTCCTTTTTTTCTTTTAGCACTTGAAAATGGGAGCAACTCTCTCACCTCTATCTGCTAAATCAAACTGATCTCTGTCTCTGATAAAGTTTCAATACCTGAGAAGACCTCCTCTCTCTGTGGATGTCTGTTTTTCTCCTCCTCCTTCATGCATTTACAGGAGTCATCGCTTTGCAGTCAACAAGGAGTGAAGTCATGAAGAAGATTGTTTAAGCCCTGAGGATCTTAACTAAATTTAATAAAATAGCATTTTATTTATTTATTTCATTGAACTCTAAAGATTTTTACTAAATTAAATTCTTTTTTTTTTCTTTCAGCTGCTTTAAAGAGACCGAAACTGTAATGACACAGTAAATTAAAATGCGGAACAGTAGCTGTGACTACCTATTTTTCTTTTATTTGGTAACAGTTTTAGGTTTAAATTTTTTTCTCTTTCAAGTTTTCAGTATTTCCTCAGTTTTTTTTTCCACATATAACTTGTTCCAAACTCAACTTTTAAGTTTACGTTTAAGTTTGAAACAATTTTCAAAGATTTCTTTTTTGCTTACAATTTACAATGTCTATGTTTCAAATGAAAAAAGAAAAAAAAATTAGCTAGTTCACGTTTTGTGTAGTTACAATTAAACGTATAAACATGAATATAATGTTAGTCTTTTTCATCTCAAATTGATCAAACCTGCTGTGGTTACATATTTGTTCAAAAATTACAATTGCTCGAACATAAAAAAAATTTTTTTTTTTTGTTTTTGTGAGGCCACATGAAATTGGAGATTCTTGGGAATCTTGGAATAACAGCTGCAACTTCAAATTTCTGTGCCTCAATGTTACATCCCACCCAAAGGGGGAGGGAGGAGATAGGTAACATAAAAAAATGATTATTTAAGCCGGAAGGAGGCAAGACAGCCGTTTATTACAGAACAGCTGCGGGAGTTGAACAAAATTACACAAAATGGGTAAAAGGTAACAAACTTAAAGTCTCAGGCACTATTCAGCGATTAATAAACAAAGTACATCCTCCAAAACGTACAACAAAAGGAGTAACAAAAAACCTCTAAACCAGAGGGACACAAAATCAGGAATAAATTACTAAAATATATGAGATATATTAGCTGCCACTAGTCCAGGGCCTGCTGGGGTTTTTATGCTATATATATATATATATCATTCCCAACAAAAGAACAGATAGTGGTGTTAGATTGTCTCAATTTTTGTGATTAATTAATTACAGGTGTTTTTATAGATGCTTCCGTGACATCCGTTTATTTATGATTATGATACAATGTATACAATCGTCATTTACAAAAAATTGTTAATAAATAATTAGAAATTCAGTCATGTAAAATTTTTGTTTTTGCTTTAAACTGTTGCTTAGTTTCAAACAGATGCTTCAAACTTGAATTTGGTTGCATATGTGAGTGCTGAGCTCTGACATGGAGAACAGTCATGGACAGTTAAGAGATATTCATCTCATCTCTTCATCTGCAGAGGAAACAGCCCAGATCAGCTGCTCCTCCACTGATTGGCTCTTTTGTTTTAGTCTCAGGTTCAGGTAAATGCAGCTATTGAATGAAGCCAACAAAACTTCAAAATATAGAGAAGATTATGGATTTTAATTAAAGCAAGCATGGATTTAAATAACATTCGCCACGTCTTGATATTATTACATAGCAAACAGATCTCTAGAAATACATCTGTGTGCCAAGTGCTGCAGTTCAGAGTTTTTTTACTTACAGAAGAGATCTTCTGTAAGCTCTTCTCTAGCTCTTTTATACGATCAGAGTGGAAGCACACACTACTGATCAGTGATGAGATCCACCTGATGTCCTGCTAGGAGGGCGGAGCCAACAGAGGAGGAAGTGCTGGACTATCAGATTGCCAAAACATTGGTACTAGATCCCCATCATGCATTTTATATGATTGAGTGGAGATTTATTTTCAACGTCCATTAATGTAAATCATATTGCCTTGTGTGTAGATGACATCATTAACAAACCTAAAACACTCCATTCGTTAGTGAATCAAATTGAGTAATTTGGAAATATATCATGGTATGACATAAATGTAGAATTTTTAGAGATTATCAGGCCATGTGCCTACAGGGAAGGTTTGGGTTTTGAGTTCATGATCCACAAGGTCCGACGTCTTGTAGATGATTCTGGATGCTATGTCAAGATCTTGTGTATTTTACAAGTTCCTTCAATATCTTCCAGACATCTTTTTAAATATGTCATTTTTAGAACAAAGGATCACAATCTTTCAGGGAGACCACAGTGTGTAAGGACTGGTGAAACAGTGAGAGAGAATGTTGAGCAGGTGTGCACCTGGAAAACTAGCGCAATTAGTCAGTTAACATTCAGAGTCTGTGTAAGATGTACCAGAATCAACTGTTCTTACTACAGTAACTCAGATCTGTGTTGATATGTTGTTTGTGTCTCATTGATCTGTGGTTGCAAAGATCGTGTTCTGTACAATTCATTGTCTGCTGGTGTAACTGTACTGCTCTCAGGGAGAGAACGCCTGATAAACTGGTGAAGAGGGATGGGTTAATCCGGAGAGACAGACATTAGGCGTGTTTGAGTTGACTTGCGCCTCGCCTGCTTCGTCGACGAGACTAAGCTGCTGCAGGAGGGGGCGGAGAAAGACGCCTGAGATGAAGGTGGATGACGAGACTGCACGAGAACGAGGAGTTGGGGGTTGTCCTCAACATTCGGCTGATTTTGAATATGCCACTCCTCCTAGTATGATCTGTGCTGTTATCTCTTTTATAGTATTTTTTTACATCTCTTAGAGTAAAACAGATTAAAAAAATAGTCGGGGGATTCATTACATGTGCACAATCCCAAATAAACAGATAAAACAAAAATTAAAGTTCATTTTCAAGACAACTATGACACAAATAACCACAAATTATTTAAAATCTTGTATATTTTTTCATCAGCGATTCACTACCTTCCAGAAAAAGTAAGAACATACACATATTTCCTTCATTTAGCGCCAGTTATTTCACATTAAACTACAAAAACTTTCGGGACACCGTTTCCCACAATGCATTGTTTTGTAGTCATCAAGGCGGCTTGCAGCCAGCGCAGTACCTATTTTCTGGCTGCGCTGGCTTAGGAAGGCGCCTTGAACCCGCCCATTTGTCGCGATACTTCATGTCGTCGCAAATGTGACGTCGGTGACAGAAACTAACCAGCATGCACCGCAATCCAGGCGATCTGCGCAGCGCCGCGTCCGCCTGCATGATCTCAAACACGCCTATTGACTGATTTGACTGTGACGTTACCCATTTAACGGTCACACGTAGAATTGGTCCTACTTGGAATGAGTTAAAGTTTCCATGACAACTACTATACGATAACTAGGGCAATCATGATTTGTCCCTCTTGGAGGAAAAGTTCCATGACAATACTTTGCCAAAATGCAATCTTGTTTCCACAACTGAAAGCAATCAACTCGGGAGAATCTGTTAATCAAATGTTTGAAGGGGAGGCACCTCAGTCAGTTCATTACTTGAATAACTTGGAATAAAGTAAAATATCATTAAAAAAATTAGGATTAGCAAGATGTCCAGAAAAATTTAAACGGTCTGTTTCTCAATAGAATTCTACGGGACTTTAAACTTCTTGGAGGCGGCAGGTACTTCCTATTTGGAGCATGAAGGGGGAGGGGTCACTCAGTCTGATTTATCTATATACAATCAACGGATGCAAAGTGGTAATTAAAGGTCCTTAAAGGAGCCCCACATCTAAAGTAACAAACAGCTGTTATTTCAAGCTTTTTTGGGAAAGGACACAGTTGGAAGATACCCAGTATTGTGCATTTCAAATGAAAAGTGTTTAGCTGATCACCGTTAGCTCTGTGAAGAAAATGTGTGTTATTCTGGGGGTTCTTCCTGGAAGGGGCTGTTCTCTCTTCGTGACATCAGCTCGTGAGAACCTGCTTACTTTCATAGTTTGGGAGGTTTTAGAGGAATGCACAGGAATGCGTGAACAGATCAAAATACCGTTTTGGAGCTTTTTATAGTGTGGAATGAACATTGTGTTACACTTAAAAGCTCAAAAAGTAGATTTTGCATGGTACAGGCCAGAGGTCTGCAACCTGAGTCTCCAGAGCCACATGTGACTCCTTTACTGCTCTCATGTAGCTCTCTGATTTAAGAAAAAATAACATTTTTCATTTTAAATAATAACTGAAGTAGTAAAAAAAAATGTAGTAAAGTCGGAAAAACTTTAAACTTTATTCAATTCATTCACAAGCAGCTGAGGAACAGTGTCACTCTGTGAGGCTCCTGAATGATAATACCAACAATGTATAAACAATCCATAAAACGGTTCATAGTTTAACAGTTGAGCAACAACATGTTGACAGATTTTTTTATTGCAGTGTACCACAAAAGAAAAAAAAATCAATCTGATGTTAGTAAGCACAACCAAAATTTATATTTCAATGGTTATTTGGCAGAGTTTCAATTTAGAACAAATATAAGTATTAATATAAAGTATGAATATAAGTATTTTTGGTGCCACCTTAAGGTTAAAAAAATACGACAAAGGTCACTAAATTTGCTGTGATTTAATTTTGGTTCACTAGATTTATGCATTTCTGGCAGAGATGCACCACAAACAGAAACATTTTTTTTTTACTCAATAGTTTATCCTGTATATGAGATTTGTGACAAAGGAAGTCTTTTATTTTGAAATGAAGTCATAAGAACCTTTGTCAAAATTTATAACATATTTAAAAAAAAAAGGCTATTGTAGTCAATATTTTTATGCTTAAAAAAAGTTAATTTATGTTTATCATAAATATGAAAAATAATATAAATAAAATCAGTCTTATTTCTCTAAAGGGTGAGCTAAGACTTTGTGGCTCCTGCTGGGTTTTGGTCAGCAAAAAAATCAACCAAAATACCTCTTTAAGTGTTTAAAATTGCACACCCCCAGTATAGGCCCGTAACTAAATTCAATCAAATAACCTTTTCTTTATTTTATTGTCCTCTAAAGATTTTATGTGTTGTGTGTGCCTCGTTTGTTGTTGTTATAGTGTAATATATATATATATATATATATATATATATATATATATATATATATATATATGTATATTTATTATTATTATTATTATTTTTTTTTTACAAAATTCAGTTATTTTCTTTCAGCTGCGACTAAAACTTTGGGACATAGTAAGTTAAAATGCAAAACAGCAGGTGCTACTCTTTATTTGTAAGCTACTTAGTAACATTTTGAGGTTTCATTTTTTTTTCCAAGTTTTGAGTATTTTCTTTTTTTTTATTTACCTTTTTCCAGTTTAAAAAAATATATTTAAGGTTACAATGTGTACTTTAAAGTTTGAAACAATTTTCAATTTTTTTTTTTTTTTTTTTTTACAATATACAATGTCTACATTTCAATTTAATACCTGGTTTTTAATTCACTTTAAGCTGATATTGATTTGAGCCTATATAGAGGATCCAGAACATCTGATCAGAGTGATTTTTTTTAGCTTTCAGCTCCTTTGTGGCTTCAACCTCCAGAGAGAGCTGAGAAATCTAAAAAAGCATCCAGAGAACACGAAGGTTGGAGAGTTCCATCCTGACACGAAGAAACATTTTAGACTGAAAGATTTGAAACAGCTACAGAAAAAAAATAAATAAATAAGTACTGTCAAAAAAAAAAAAAAGATCAACTCTTTTAGCTCAGGATCAAAAACAGAAACAGTATCATGTTTTGTTACAAAGACATGAACCGTGAGGATCGACTCTGCAGCTTCATTCTCTCAGGTGTGAGCGCATGTTTCTGTCCTCAGATCTAGTAACATATTTTCACTTTCACACAAAAGTGTCCCTTCGAGAACAGAATGTCAGGACAGATGTCAGATTGGTGTGATCCATACAGATTTGTTAAAACAGTCATGTGAAAGTCTTTCATAGCAGAAGAACTCCAGAAAGCTTGAAGAAAAGTTGCACTTACAGTGAACCTTCCTCTTTCTTCTTTAGCAGCAGATGATTCTTCTGTAGCTAAAGATTCGCTTTCTTCAAATTCATCTCAGTCTTTTCTTTTGGTGACATTCATTTTTATTGACCACTGTGGACAGGAAGCAGCTCTTCAGCTCCACGAAGAAAATTCAACAGTTTTCCAAAACTTTTTGAAGCAGATGAACCAGGGGACGTCTTGACAGTTTGTTTGGGAATCATCCTCCACTTTTGAATCCTCCCTGATGAATGTTTGTGTTCAACTTTTGAGAAGAGGAGCAAAGTGTTAGACAGCTAACTGTCAAAGCAGGTTTGAGTCTAAAAAGAACTTTTGTTTGTTGATTTTTCAGTGTTTCATAAATATATTACATTATTTCAGTGTCTCATGAAGCAAACTGAAAGTTCAACTTTTCAGTGACTCTGTGATGTCGAAGAACTAGAAGATCCTTCCCAGAATCTTTTCCCTGTTGAAATAATGACTTCTAACGTTTCCCATCCAGATTCACACATGATTAAGTGTTGCCAGTGACAGCTCCGGTGTAAAAAAGATAGAGAAGAGGAAACAGGACTGTGAGAGACAGAAATCCTGTTTTTATGGACCACTGCAACAAATCCACATTTTACAGACTGACTTTTTGTGCTTCTTTCTTCTCTTTTAAACATGTTATTTTCATCCAGCCCAGAAATTCAAAAAGTTGTATTTGTCAAAATGAAATCTGTCCAAAACAAGAGGTTCTCAGTGTTTATGTGTTTGTTTGATCAGCTGCTAAACAGAACAAAACGAGGTTTAGTCAAAATTATGAATGAGAAAAAAAGAGTTACGTTTATCAGACCTAAATAATTTGTTATAGATTTCAAGAAGTTCAATTATAAAATGAGAGTTTAAATTATAACAAAAGAATACTTTTGTTTTTAAAATAATAAACTAAAGCAATTGGTGTGGACTTTTCAAGTCTATATCTAGTTTTTTGTCATATCATTCTCCTTTGTGAGAGTTCAAGAACAATTTTAGTATGCGAGCATTAGAGAAAAATGACCGGCTGATATTCCCTGATGCTTTGACTGGAAACGAAAAAGAACAACAGTTGGATTTTGGGAAAAACAACAGCTTCAATCTATGAGAACTGTAGGGGAAGGAGGTTGAATAGAAATAAATATGATACGTTTCAGAAAGAAACTGACAAAATAAATTCGTCTGAAAATCAGTTTGAAAATAATACTGGGCCATCTGGTAAACAGAGAGTTTCTCCAATAGAACCAGAGTATTGAGACTGAACTTAACACAGAACCATTGAGGAACCAGGCCAGAACCCAAATCCAGGATAAAGAGGTTCAGTGAATGTAGTGTTGAAGGTATGAAGGTGGATCAGTGAGTCATTGGAAACTCTAAAGAAGGACAGAGTTCCAGCAGGACAGTCCAGATACACTGCTACTCTGAGGAAGGAAGAAGAAGGGGAGGAAAAGACAGAAGAAGAGATGACTGGTGTCTTTTTGTTATCATGCCAGACATAGAAACCATCATAATCAGAGCAGATCAGACTCCAGGACTGATTGTTCTCCCCAAAAAAAAAGTCACTACTGCCCTTTCCTTTCTTTCTGATTCCTCTGTAACTCACTGATATGGAAACTCTAACAGTCCATTCAACCTCCCAGTAACAGCGACCAGTCAGACCATCTCTGCACAGCAGCTGATATCGGTGATCAAATCTGTCTGGATGATCAGGATATGACTGAAGTTCCTCCTCAAAGGTCACCCTCCTGTTTTTGTCAAACAGTTTGAGGTTTCTGTTCACTGTGTTTGTGTCAATTGTGAGACGACAGGAATCTGATGGAGAAACAAACACAATCCAGATGAAGTTATTGATCCATCATCTGTTCAATGATGGGCAATTTGATGAGGACTCATTAATTATTGATCAGACCGTTTGAAGATGTTTGACTGTGAGCTGCTTTGTTGCTGTGAATCAAATGAAAATCACACTTACACTTCCTCAGACCTGGAGTCAACCATTGGACTCCAGCAGGCTCCGCCCTGAAAAAAGAGGAGGTTTACAGCAGAGAACATTTAGAATGTAAACATGGACAAAACATGGATGGCTGTCATTTTCTTATGCCTATCTCCACTGAGCGGTCCAGACCGGACGGAATCAGGCCGGACTGGACTTTTGAGCGGTTCCATTAAAAAACGACTTGTTAAGCAGGACCGACCAGTACCATTACTGGTCCCCTGTCTGTCGTAGGCCCATAGAAAAATGGAATGGACTCGTGAGGGCGGAGCTTCTGTCATCACACCATGTAACTCATTGATTGGTGGAAAGGTTTTAACAGAAAGCATCCAACCAGTGCTTTTCTGATTCAACATCCAAACCAAAAGTTTTGTCCTCTTTTCATCTGTATTCTTATTTACCCCTGCAATTTTCTTGCAAAGAACAATACATTCTTTACAAACAGGATTCCCCTTAATTCGCGGTGGTTTGGGACCGGAGACACTCTGAATCTATGAATACAGAGGACCCCCCACCCACACCTTTCAGTCTCACAAGACCCCCGCGACCAAAGAATGTCCCTTACAAATTTGTATTATTCAGAAACAGTTTCTATCGTGTTTTGTAAAACATTTATTGAAGAACAATAGAGTATTGCTCAACATAAATATTTTTTTTTCTTTTTAATTCAGAACAATAGACTGTTCTGCAAGATAGAGGCCGGCATCATCCATAATAAACATCTGATCTGAATTATATTTATCCCCTGCGATGATTTTTTTTAATTTTATGTCCATTCCTGAGTTAGCTGAAGCAGCTTCTCCTTCTCTATAGTTGCAATGTTTTGATGTACAGCTGCGTCATCAGTCTACACCCCGGATGGACTCTGATGATCCAACATTTAATGGTAATGCTCACTTGAATTGTCCGGACTGTTCTAACTGGATATGAGGGGACTGGTCTGGTCCGCACCGCTCAGTGGAAACGAGGCATAACTGTCCTACACTCATGAAAGAACAGTCTAAGATCTCGACACACCTATTGGAAAGTTCTGTCCCGACTCATCACATTCTAGCTGTTTTTATTTGATCTCTATTGAAGCAGCAACAGGAAGAAGAAATCATATCATCACTGAGGGAGACTGCAGCTTTTGTTGTGCTGAGACTGCATGAAAAACACAATGCTGGATCTTCACTTTTAGAGAGTCAATGACGGCCCAGAGTTGTTGATCTGATGACCACAATAATCCATCAAACATGATCAGACTGTGTCAGCTTCTTAACATTTCTGCTGTTTTCTCAGTTGATAAAGTCTGTAAATGAAGTGTCTTTGGGGATCTTCTTCGTTGCAGCATTTTGGAAAAAGAAATAATGGGAAAAGACAGAAATGGATTTTGAGAGAAGTAAAGGGTTCTGACACTGATTCTAAGAATATGTAAAGATCCAGCAACAGAGCTGGAGGCAAATAGCATATCTGCAGCTCTTCCTCATCTATCATGTATGTCAGCATCAGGTCTCTCCATACCTGAGAGTGTCAAGTCTCCAGTGTGGATCCTCCAGTGCAGCAGAAAGCAGCTTAATTCCAGCATCTCCTGGATGATTGTAGCTCAGGTCCAGCTCTCTCAGATGGGAGGGGTTGGAGTTCAGAGCTGAGGCCAGAGAGGTACAGCCTTGCTCTGTGATCAGACAACCTGACAGACTGCAGACACACAACACAGGGCAGAAAGTTTGAGAAAACAGCAGGGAAGTTGAAGCTGCTCAGAGGTTCAAAAAGACTAAATGGTGCATAGTTATGGAACACTTTACCACCTTCTTAAAAGGACCACTAAGCGCTCCACAGTCACAATACCGTTCATCAATGCAGACACACATTCAAACACTGGCGCCAACCTAAAACCACCAGGAGCAATGTGGGGTTCAGTGTCTTTCCCAAGGACACTTAGAAACACAGACGGGCAAGGGAAGGACTTGACCACTAATCCTCCAATCAAAAGTCGACTGTCAAACATTTCCTCTACAACCACCCCATGGTCGTTGTGTTTTTGTGTGAAAAGGTTTGGACTTCATGACTTAATTTGGACAAATGCCACATTCGGAACTTTCACTCGGCAGGAATTGAACCACCCAGAGCTTCAGATTGATCCACTGCCTCTATTTTTCACTGTCGTTTCAACTTTCTCCTCCCATTCTGAGGTCCATTTCCTGAACATGATCCTGCTAAGGCTCCAGCTGCTTTGTAAGAATATCTTTGATAACAGATGTTCAGGTTGGGACTGCTGACAGTTTTTTTCAATGTACAGAGATGCTCTGCAGATCAACAGACTCTTTAAAGGAAATTTAACTTTCTACACAAACATTTAAGTTCACTGTTGTTGTTCATATCATTAATTGCAGCTGCTGTTATTGAGCTCCACATTTGTAATTTACACAGCAGAGCTTTTTATTCCGGTTCCGGGTCACAACGAGCAGATGTGTGTCTCCAGCTCTCCTCAACTATTCGGCTTTTTAAGTCTTTTGAAGTTACACAAGCGACTTTAATCACCGGGCTGCTGCAAACCAGCTACCACAATGAGGAGAGTTGAACATGGCACCAAAGAAAAATTTTGAAGCTGATTTGGCAGAGCTCAAAACCGCGTTGGCCGTCATACAAGCTAGGCTAACCCCTGCTCTTCTCCATGAAGCTAAACTGACGGCACTGCTGGACCTGCAAGATAAACTGTCACCGTTGCTACAACTTGTGGAAGATTTCCGGCTGGAAAAAGTAGGTAGCGAACAACGAGATAATCGCCAAGATCTCCTGGAGTGAGGGATGCATTACATGGATCAACACGCACGGATGAATAACGTGATTCTCACAGAACTCCAACTACAAGCAAGGAAGCAGCCTGGAGCTACCAACTTTAGCATGGATGCTAACGGAGCTGTGATGGATGCTGACCCAACCATAGAGGATCAAGTTGGAGTATTTCTTGCGTCTAAAGGGATTTCCTTGGACCTAAATACCGTTGAGGTCTGTCATCTGCTTCCTCAGAGAAATAATAAGGATAACCCAGCGATCCTAATCAGGTTTGTGGATCGAAAGCACAAGATAGCTCTGATGAAACAATGCAAACAACTGTCTTTCTTAATGATCATTTATCCGAATATCATGCTGATCTTGCAAAGCACACAAGAATTCTATGCAAAAAGAAACAGATCCACAGCATGTGGATTCTGAACTCAAGAATCTTTTTAAAAACCACTCGGACCATCGGCCCTAACAAAGCCTCTGGTACGAAAATCCATGAAAGAATTGAGAACTGTGGGATTACGCATGTTTGAACCTTTAATTCAAGCAAAATGTGAAATATGAACTAAAAAAAACAATGGACGTGAATTTTGAGCCAATTCTGAGCTGAAGAACTCGAGCACAATTCCCTTGAAATGAGACCTTCACAGTCTCTCAGTCACAACAACGGAGATGGTTTACGTGGCCTTAAACTTGTTCCTAAACTGTAATGAAGCACTGATTCTGCTCAAATTCCTGATCTTTTTCTTTTCAACTTATTATTTTTTGTGTTATTATAATCATTCTTTGATGAATACAATCTGCACAAATTATATATATTTTTTTAATTAGAATGTTTTGATTTTTTTTCTCCATTAACTAATCAAGATTATTTTTTACTTATAACTTTTTCTATTTTTATAATCATTTTTGACAAATACAATCTGAACCAATTGTCTTTTCTTAATGAGAATATTTAGATTTTTTCTGCATTAGCAAATGAAGATGATTTATCATAATTATTTGAAAACAATCTGCACATATTGTCTTTATCTCAATGATAATATTAGAGTATTGTTACAGATTAATATCAATGATTTGTCTGTGGATGAATCTATTAATATTTGATATTAAGTCCTGAACCGGATATTGATAAATCATGTAGAGAAAATGTTATGGTCGAGCCGTGGTGGGATTATATAAATTTGTTTCCTTCCACTCCCTTTCAAGCGATCCACTTGTGATTCATTATGTTATCTGATATCTCATGTATCTATGACCTGATTGCTTGAAATAAACCATTTCATTCATTAATTCATTCATATGTGGATTAATTAATTAAAACAGTAAACCTGCCCTCATCCTAGCTAGGTACACCCGGATGGACATAGCTCCCCTTTTTTTATTCTGGTGAGACAAACCATGAGCCCAGAATGTCCACGGTCATCATAACATTTTGTCAAAGTGGGATGTCTGATATCCTATTTGATTTTCTATGTGTGACTTCAATAAATATTATAAATATCTTGATTTTATTTTTAGAAAGCGTTCCTCTGGCATTGCCTGAAAACAGAAAAACATGATCCCAATTTTAAAAAAAAAAACCTGGAGCCAAGATTTGAATGAAAAAAAAACCTGACCTAAGAGTCTCCAGTTCACAGCATGGACTCTCCAGTCCAGCAGACAGAAGCTTCACTCCTGAATCCTGCAGGTTGTTGTTACTCAGGTCCAGCTCTGTGAGTCTGGAGGATTGAGAGCTGAGAACTGAAGACAGAGCTGCACAGCTTCTCTCTGACAGGTTACAGCAACTAATCCTTGAGAAAAGTAAAGAAAGATTTTATTTTTCACTCAGATTCAATTTGTTCACTATTAGTGATTTTCCTGAGAGTTCTTACAGAGCTTTGTTGGAGGATTTGATCACTGGCAGCAGCCTCAGAAGAGCCTCCTCTGAAGCAGAGTATTTCTTCAGGTCAACAAACTTCCAGATCTTCTTTTGATGAAGTAAGATGAAGACCAGAGCTGACCCACTGAGCAGGAGACAGTTTGTATCTGGAGGAGAGGTCCTGAACTCAGGAACTGTTGGATCTCCTCCACTAGAGAACCATCATTTTAGTTCATTCAGACAGTGGAACAGATTGATGCTTTTCTCTGCAGACAGATTCTCACTGATCTTCTCCTTGATGTACTGGACTGTTTCCTGATTGGTCTGTGAGCTACTTTCTGTCTGTGTCACTAGACCTTGTAGGAGACTCTGATTGGTCTGCAGTGAAAGACCCAGCAGGAAGCGGAGGAACAAGTCCATGTGTCCATTTGGACTCTGTAAGGCCTTGTTAATAGCACTCTGGTAGAACTGGACTGAGCTGTTTTGACAAAAAATAGAAAGCCAATACTTCTTGTGTTCCTGCATGAGTTTACTCCAGACTTGATGAAGGTCAGGTGGACATGAAGAGCAGCCAGAAACTCCTGAACACTCAGATGGATGAAACCGAACATCTTGTCCTGGTACAGTCCTCTCTCCTCTCTAAAGATCTGTGTGAACACTCCTGAGTACACTGAGGCTGCTCTGATATCGATGCCACACTCTGTCAGGTCGGATTCATAGAAGATCAGGTTTCCTTTCTGCAGCTGTTCAAAAGCCAGTTTTCCCAGAGACTCCATCATCTTCCTGCTCTCTGGACTCCAGTGAGGATCTGTCTCAGCTCCTCCATCATACTTGACCTTCTTGACTTTGACCTGAACCACCAGGAAGTGGATGTACATCTCAGTCAGGCTCTTGGGCAGCTCTCCTCCCTCTCTGCTCTTCAGCAGATCCTCCAGAACTGTAGCAGTGATCCAGCAGAAGACTGGGATGTGGCACATGATGTGGAGACTTCGGGATGTCTTGATGTGGGAGATGATCCTTCTGGCCTTCTCGTCATCTCTGAATCTCTTCCTGAAATACTCCTCCTTCTGTGGCTCATTGAACCCTCTGATCTCTGTCACCATGTCAACACACTCAGCAGGGATCTGATTGGCTGCTGCAGGTCGTGTGGTTATCCAGAGGTGAGCAGAGGGAAGCAGGTTCCCCCTGATGAGGTTTGTCAGCAGATCACCCACTGAGATGGACTTTCTAGGGTCATTTAGGATCTGAGTCTTGTGGAAGTCCAGAGGAAGTCGACACTCATCCAGACCATCAAAGATGAAGATGATCTGGAAGTCTTCAAAGCTGCAGATTCCTGCTTGTTTGGTTTCAGGGAAGAAGTGATGAACAAGTTCCACCAAGCTGAACTTCTCCTCTTTCAGCACATTCAGCTCTCTGAAAGTGAATGGAAATATGAAGTGGATGTTCTGGTTGGCTTTGCCTTCAGCCCAGTCCAGAGTGAACTTCTGTGTTAAGACTGTTTTCCCGATGCCAGCCACTCCCGTTGTCATCACGGTTCTGATTGGTTCTTGTCTTCCAGCTGGGAGTTGAAAGAGCTCTTCTTGTCTGATGCTTGTTTCTGCTCTGTCTGCTTTCCTGGATGCTGCTTCAATCTGTCTGACCTCATGTTCTTCATTCAGCTCTCCAGTTCCTCCCTCTGTGATGTAGAGCTCTGTGTAGATCTCATTCAGAAGGGTTGGGTTTCCTGCTTTAGCCATTCCCTCAAACACACACTGGAACTTCTTCTTCAGCCCATACTTGACTTTATGTTGACAGACTGTAGCAGAAGGTCCTGAATGAAGACAACAAACAGAGTAAATTAACACTCTTCAGCCCTGAATGATGAGGATTTGAATCCATGTTGTTCCATGTGTTCAGACATCAGTAAATCTTCATTTATCAGCAGCTGAAACCTTCAGAGAAATCCTCTTACTGCTCTGCAGTCGATCAGCCAGCTCCTCCTGCTTCATTCTCCTCAGGAAGTTCTCTGTGATCTTCATCAGTGACTCTCTGCTACTCCTCTGTTCTTCATCTTCATTCTCCAGGCTCCCTCCTGCATCCTCCCTCTGATTCAGAATCTTCTGGATCTTCTTCAGCTCCTTCTTCACAAAAGTAACAATGTTGTCCTCCAGCAGCTGCAACAGAATTTTAGATGAATGATCCAATCAGAGTGAAGTCATGGAGCCAAACATCAGCTCCATGTTGGACACACTGACAATCCACTGGTCTACAAAGTGCAGCATGGAGATGACTGAACAGAATGATGGAAAAGTAGTTGTTGTTCATGTACAGACCAGAAATATGGAGTCCAGCTGTGTTTGATGCTGCTGGACAGACGGACCACTGGGAGTCCCTGAGCTCTGCTGGTCCACTCTGTGAAGAATCAGAACAATCAAATCCATTCTATCTGTGCTGGTAAGTTTTAAACAAAACTGACTGAAGTCAGGTCATCAAGTCCCGACTTGGGGACCTGAAATAGAAACACCAACGAGGGACCATTCAGTCTGGAGTTTCCATGTTCTCCCTGTGCATGTGTGGATTTTTTTCTGGGGTATCGTAAGTTGTGACTTGTTTTCTTAAGTAATCCAGAGTCAATGAATCAATAAAACTATTAATAAATTAATAAAGCTTGCGGCCACTTTGGAGGTGATATACCATTTCAAAATAGTTCTCACTTGGGCTTTCTGCTGAATAAAAGTAGCCTAGTTAAATTATATGAAGTCGTGGTTTGAGACTATACTGTTCATAACAGAGGACACCTCTGCAGACTGGCCGTAGGTAATAACCAGATCCAGAGTGTGTTCTCTTTTGTGAGGAGGCTATTTGATGTGCTGCTTAAAGCCCAAAGTGATCAAAAGTTTTAAAAACGTGCAGGCATGAAAATCATTCCTGTTGTCAACGTATAAGTTAAGATCACTAACTATTAAAATCTTTTGACTTATAAGGACTGCTGATAGTATGGGTAGGCTTTAGGGTGATGCTTACTGTTGGTTGTCAGTCATCTTTAAAACAGTGCATAATGTGTCGAATGTTACCCATCCGAACATTGTTTCCAAGGGGACTGGAGTCACGACCATTTAGTCTATATAAAGAACTACAATTCCAAAAAAAGATTAAAATTGACAATAAAACCAAACGTGAACTTGCGGGAGGTATACTACAAGCAGGTGTAGAGGGAAAAGATCCAGTCAAATCTTGTAGATCCATGGGTTAGTGTGGGGATGGGTTCAGAAATACAAACAGTTTTCCCAGTGTCCAATGACAAAAAAGTCCCTTGTCATCACCTCTGCCTGCTGAAGTGTAGTATCTTTACTTCTAACATGAACAATGATCTGGGTGATGGTGGATGGAAGAGAAAGCAAGAGGTCTGGAAGGTTTTGAAGGATGTCTGTCACTGTGGCTCCTAGAAAGCATCAAGTGACGACATCCTGGTTATAGTCTCTGATGATAAGGGTGGATGGGATGAAGAGTGGTCAGGGTATGGTGCGATGGGACTAGACAGGTGTGGGGCCTACCCCAATTCGCTGCCGTGCCAGTGATGGTTGTTTGAGGCCGACAGCCTGCCCAGAGTCTGCTTTCTGGAAGAATGTGATCCTCCAGACTGTGGAGGTGATATACCCGCAGGACCAAGCTATTGGTATTGCTCCCCGGCCCTTCTCTGGTAGGGACTCGGCTGTCCCATCGTTTTCTCGTGATGAAATACTGGAAGATGGTTGACGTCTGCCCCCTTGTATTTTGTCAAACTTGAAGTCCTCTGACTTCTTCTTGTGTGGCTGAATGGCCAACTGTGTGCTGTGTTTAATCAAGACCTGAATTTGTTTGTCTTCAGGACTATGACTATGAATGGCTGCAGACATTTGGAATGCAGCAGTGCTGTCTAAAACAACCAAATCTATGAGACTGACTTAAAAATGTTCCCTTCCTCTGTAAGTCCCCATGGACATGTTCTTTTTTCTGCAGCAAATGCCCATCAAGTGATGTAAATTTCTCAAAAACTTTATAATTCCCTTTGACAATTCCATAATTTGTCCCTCCCCTCAAATTTAGAGCCAGGGTATAATTCTGGACAGCATTTTCTCTGCATAGAGGTGGCTGTGATGCAGTGGCAGAGCAGTCGACTCCCGATCAGAAGATTGCAGGTTTGATTCCCGCCTTTTGTCAAAAGTGTCTTTGGACAAGACACTGAACCCCACATTGACTCTGGTTGAAGGTTGGAGCCAGTGTTCGGCACCAGAGCCACCATCAGTGTGTGAACGGGTCTGTGACTGTAAAGTGGCTTTGAGGAAAGTAGAAAAGCGCCTCCTTCTGACCTATAAAGCCATTCACAACCTTGACCTCCCCCCGTTTGTCTCAGACCTCTGTCAACCTCCTGAACCTTATCCAGCACAAGACCATTCTGTTAGACTGGAGCAAAGACAGAAGGAGTTGAAGCAAGTGGACATATCACACATTATTATGAAACCAAACTTAGACATGTTCAACAATACCTACAAAATGTCTGTGAGAAAGAGCTGAACTCACATCAAACACATGTTGGAATGAAATCACTTCAGTCATTTGACTCTGTTTCAACATTTACATATGTCTCACCTCTCTGCACTAGAAGATGCAGCAGATTTAAAGTGGATTGGATGATTCTTTGACCAGTCACTCCTGAAGGATCCAGAGCTTGGTTCTGACTTGGTTCTGAGTCTCTGATTGATCCTGATAGAAAAACATTTGTTTTATTAAAAATTTGATGAGTTTTGGGATTTGGATCATCAAAGATTATAAATGCGTCGTGAATGTTGCCATTTTCAGAACACCATTAGATCCATTCAAACTATTCCTTCTAAGCTCACAGATGCATCAGAGTGCCAGTGCGCTGGATTAAGACTGTTTTAAATGTTTGATTACTTCCTCTGCATTCAGAGAAGCTTATCATTAGAAGCTGGTTGAAGCTGAAGACAAGAGGAAACTGATGATCTTGACCCAAAGAAACACTTACTGCTCCTCTCCTGCAGCAATATATTTGAAGTCATGAGGTAAATCCTTTGATCTGTCACTCCTGAAGGACACACAGCTGGGTTCAGATCCAGGTCCAGGTTGGTTCCTGTGAAGAATGAAGGTTGTTGATGTGAGTGCTGAGCTCTGACATGGAGAAGAGTCATGGACAGTTAGAGATGTTTATCTCACCTCTGAGCTTTGCTTCCAAATCTCCATTTTTTGGAGAGAGGGACTCCCTCCTGTGTGTCCTCACACTGATCCATGCTGCTGGATTCACTGGATCAGCTCACACACACCTTCTCCCTTCATTCTGCAGAGGAAACCCTCATCATCATCAGCTCTGATCCTCCTTCACTAACAGATCAGCTGCTCCTCCACTGATGGGCTCTTCTCTTGTGTTTCCTCTCAGGTTCAGGTGAATGCAGTCAGACAGCAGTGGGAGGCAGAGGAAGCTGCTGAACATCAGCTGCTGCACTTCTGCTCTCAGTCCACCAGGTGGAGACACAGAGCTGCAGCAGCAAACACTCCATGATGGAGCAACTTTTCACTCATTCAGTCACTTTGACAAAGACACACCAAACTTCCTGTTTCTACAATTAGGGGAAAAATGAAGCAGATCAAGAAAACAGTCAGAATAAAAACAAGTTCAAAAGAAGAAACATTTAAATTCCAGAGCTTGATGATTGTTTGTGTTTCTGACAGAAACTCTTTCTTTTATCCGTTTCCTGGAAAGTTCTGAAAGGAAGCAGAAGTCAGCTGATCTTTCATACTTGAATGAGTCAGCCGTTTAACTTTTGTAAACAACAACAGCCAACAGCCTATTCTGTACTAATTTTCATGAAAAACATCAGTTGTTTCAATTTTCTTCATAAATCAGTGAAACAGTGGCTGATCAATAAGTGAGAGTTGATCTTCAGTTGTTGATCAGTCAGAAAATATATTTAAATTGAAGTTTTTAAACAGCAGAGGGATGAGAGTTTGCAGAGAATTAAGATCTTCAAAAACAAACAGTCAAATTCCATCCATTTTCTTAGCCACTTTGTCCCTTTCGGGTCGCGTAGATGTCAGAGCTTAACTTGGCTACTGCATGGGCAAAGGCAAGGTTTACCTGGACAGGTTGCCGTGTCTGTCACAGGGCCACAATCACACACACACATTCACTTTCCACCTTGGGGCAATTTAGAGTAACCAATTAAGATATGAAGCATGTTTTTGGATGGTGGGGAGGAAGCTGAAGTTGGTGGAGAACCCCAACACAGAAAGAACGCAGTTGGTGTGTTTCTGATACCCCAGCTGGGATTTGGACTGGGGTTTCTTGCTGTGAGGCAAGAGCGCTAACCACTGCGCCACCGTGCATTCAGTCAATTTAATTTAAAAAGTTCAAGAAACAAAGTTCTGTTTCTTCAAAGATCTAAAGAAGAAGAATGTCTACTCACCGTGTGAACGCAGCTGTAGCACAGATCACTTATTCTGCTTCTTCCTCTTCTGCTTTGCTTTAAAAACAGATCACTTCCTCTTAAGAAAAAAAGAAGTAGTAAGCATTGTGTGCAAATTACCTTTAAAATGCAGAGCACTATGTAGTCCTCCACTATATAGTTTTTTTTTTTTTTAGTAGTTAGGGGTTGGGGGGGGGGGGGGGGGGGGATGGGTGGCACAATCTTGTATTTTTTCCAGAAAGTCAGATTCAGAGTTAGACTCTGATCTTTACATGTGTGTTCACGAAGGTCTGATTTCCAGCCACAGATCATTTCTGCAGATGGAATTTAAAAAAAAAAACAACTTAATCTCAGTTTTAAATATTCAGCTTTCATTTCTCTTTAAGTACAAAGGTTGAACCATCCCCTCCTCCTTCAAAGAGAATTTAGTGATTCTTAATTTCCAGTTCTTTGTTTGGTGGTGGAAGAGCTCTAACTCTCGTAAGATATCAAAAAATTGTGTTTCGATTTCTGAATATCAGAAAGAGAAAAATGAATACAGTTTGGTGGACATTTGTAAAATAAATAATGTTATATTTTTCATTTACAATTGGTAAGATTACCTTTTATTATTTAAATAGGCTAACATTGTGTTATACAGGAATAAATAACTAAAATTAGAAAACAAAGATGGAATTTCACTACAAGAAAAGAAGAATTGCACCTTCGAAGCTAATTCCATACCAGTAGGTGGCGGTAATGCACCAACACACTGTGCCGTCCGCCGTGAAATCACACAAGAAGAAGAGCACGAGGCGCTAGCGTGCTAGCAGCGTTAGCTTGTGTTCTTCGGGTGATGGTGTTTGGTTCGGACGTTTGTGAGGTTTTTGGACAGAAATGACGATACGTGGTTTGTGTCAGAACTCTCAGCATTTTCCAAAGTGCCGTAAATGAGTGAATAAGTGTTGTAAAGCCAACGTAACTGTGATTGAGAGACTAGTAGATGATCGGAGCTGCTGGTGTTCAGAGGACGACGGTGTTTGTGTGAGTTTGAGCTGAAGATCTTTTGCAGCTGCAGGAACCATGTCTTCACTTCAGTCTCTGAGAGAGTTTATCAGAGAGCGACTAGCTGCTGCTGCTGAAGAAATCTTCAGACACTGTGAAGGAACCATCGTCCAGTACGAGCAGGAGCTCTGTCGTCAGCGCAGACTGCTGGATATCTGCTGGAAACCACAGCCACCCCAGCCGAACCCTATAGGTATGTTCACTTCAGCTTCTGACATAAAGCCTTAATTTTCCAGATCATTCTGATCTTAGTCAAAGTGGACCCGTGACTGCTTATAAGAAGATTAAGGTCCGCCATCTTGAAGCAGTAAACAGTCGCTCTGCAGTCGTTAGCTTCTTTCATTCCTCGGTTTCTCTCCGCCTCTTTGTCTACTTTGCTGTTTTAAAGTAGTCCCGGAATAAATAGTTCAGGCTATTGTCAAATATATTATTATTTATCTTTCTCTGGCTTCCTTTTCATTCCGTTTGAATGCGTTTTTTCCATTGACTGTAAAAAAAGAACTGGATGGAGCGATCCCTTCCAACACAGTTAGGGGGAAAAAAACAGGATTATCGGAAAAATGTAAAATGCACAGCAGTGAACCCATAAGACAAATTCAAACTATTATCTCCTTAGAATTTGAATCAGTCAGATTGAAGTACATATGCTGCTTGTAATGCAAACATCAGCAAGGACACAGCACAAAACTGTTTATGTGGCTCAAAATATTTATGTGAGTTTCTCCTGTAATTTTTTTCTCGTATTTTCATTAGAACTGGGCAATAAAAGCATAACCATTTTAATTATGATAGACTCGTTCCTTGATTGAGAAAAAGTTCTATCGTGATAAACTTTTATTTTGAAGGGTCAGAAATTGACACTTGCCAGTTGTAAGCTTTTTCTCCTGTTTGGTGAGTAAAGGTTAGAATCTGTCACCACATGACAAGTAAATGTTGGCATCTACTTATTTATAATTATTATCTCCCCTTTTTTAAAAAAAAATCAAATTAAAAAAATGGACCTTTCCACTTCCTTCATCTGTTGTGGAGATAAACAAACAGTCACAAGACACAACACCCCTGCGATACCAATAATATTTTGTAAAATACTGTTCTAATTTTATATGTGTTCTGTAGAGCCTGTAAACATTTGATTTATTTGTAGAATCAATGCTTTGTTTCTAATTGAACCAAACAGTTTGCTTTTGCTTTGATTTTCACTTTAGTTTATACACCTTTTCTTAGTTATGAAAAAAAAAAGACTAGTTGCATGATTTTCATTGCATCTGTTATGTTGAAAGTAGGCCAGGACATAAATATTGAAATCCAAACAACTTGCTGATAATTTTCTTTTTTTTTTAAGTGTTCAAATATAGTTATTTGTTTTTTTATCATGTATATGTATTTTGATCGCAGAAATACCCAAAAAAAACCTATATTGAGTTTATAAAAAATCACATATCGCCCTGCCCTAATTTCCATTCAAAAGTATGTAATTATGTATTAGTATGTCAAACATTTTTATTTTTTGTTGCTTTTAGGAAATCAAGCCTAAATTTTCATTTCTATGATGTAAACAACAGTTTGTTGAACATTTTTTAGGTTTCCACCACAAAATTAGTACCTTTTTTCCTGATGGAATTTGTTTATTTTTGTGGGATTTTATTTTTATGTTTGCATACCTCATGGAAAAATGACTAAAGTTAGTTTCACATATGGGGGGTTGTGCTGAGTAAATGATACCAGGTAAGAAAGCAAGTAGTCTTTCAACTTGAAAATACAGAAGTAAATTCAAAAAATTAAAAAACTGAGTTTTAGGCCCCAAGTTCCAAAGGTTAAATACATTTTATGTTTTTTGCTAACCACAGAAGAAAAATTACTTCTGAGCATTAAAGTGACTTGTGGTGCTTCATGTTTTTTTTGTTTGATACGTGTTAAGCTTCATGCAGGCGCCGAGACTGGCATCTTTAAACGCAACTTTATGGTGGTACACAAAACCAAAACATTGTCAGTACAGCAATACTCAAACACTGATGTATGGAATGTGATAGAAAGCACGGGGGTGGGGGAGTGGGTGGGATGTCTGTATAAGATCATTTCATTAAAAAAATAAATAAATAAATAGGAACAAAATGTAACGGAACAACTGAACCAAAACGGCCACCGTACCCGACAGTCACGTGATGTAAACACGTTAGAAATGAGGTGATCGCTGAGCTGCAGAAAACTGTAGAGCATTAGATTGTCATGAAATAATTGGTCCAACCATTTACTTGATAGAACGTTTATTTTAACACCACTAAAAAACGTAAGACTTGCTTTTCTGTGTCTTGTTAAGTCGCTGGCTGCTGCCTTGATGTTATCTTAAAGCTCTATCTATGGAAGTTTTTTTATGTCATAATTCAAAGTATTATGCATTGTTCAATTGACAATTCAATTTGTAAATTCAGCATGCAATTTGAAAATGCATTTTTCAATTTGCAAGTCATTATTCAATTCAGGCTTGCAAAATGAATTCTAAATTTTATAATTGAATTGTAAATGCAAAATGAATTGTCATTCAAAACTACTAATCAAAGCTAGTGCCTGTGTTTCCTTTACTCTGTCTGTGGCCCGCTACCAAGTGAACGGCATTGGTCCACAGCCCAGGGTTTGGGAAGTACTGCTCTAAAAAAAAAAAACAAGCAAATCTAATAAATGGTTACAATAGTATTAGCTATCCATTAATTCTTATTGTCTCATTTATGCTACAATGGTTTTTTAAAAGAAAATAATTTTAATTTTCTAATACTTGTTTTCAAAATCGGAGATATACTCATGTTGTTCAAAGATGTTCAATACTTCTGAAAGATAACATAAAGCTTCAGTCACGTTAACTTTCTCCCATAAACTAATTATCAGTAGTTTGTACGAGGTGTATGTTTTGGAGCTATAACAATGTATTATCTTTGGATTGAGCCAAAACTGTTGCAGTTTTACTATTTGAAAATAGTACACCAGCACGTTATTCAACACACACTTCTCTGGCATGTCCAATTGGCTGGACACACAGAAACCAGGTAATCAGTCAGTAGTAATGGTTGGATATATGGAATTCTGCAGACACAGTGACCCTCAAGGCCTGAAGTTGTCCATCCCTGCTGAGGCTTTCTTACTATTGGTGCTTGTCTATCCACAAACTTCTTTGATAGTAACAAGATCCTTCTTTTGTTTTTTTTGTTTGCAGACAACCCAAGAATTTTGTGAATGACAAGTTGGATCTTTGCAACCAGCAGAGGAACTCCAGAGTGGAGCAGGAAGAACCAGAACCTCCACAGATTGAAGAGCAACAGAAGGAATCAGAACGTGTACAGATTAAAGAAGAACAAGAGGAACGAAAACCTCCAAGCACTAGAGAAGAACTGAAAGAACCAGAACCTCCACAGATTAAAGAGGAACAGGAAGAACAAGAACCCCCACCAATTAAAGAGGAGGAAGAAGGGCTCTGCATCAGTCAATGTGAAGAACAGTTTGATCTGAAGACTGATACCTTGATGGAGGTTCTTACTTATGAGGAAAATGAGCATAGTGAAGCACACCACCACAACAGTCAGCATAGTTTTAATATAACCGATGTCAGTATGAAGAATCAACATCATCTACAGATGGAGAGACAGACCCACACAACAGAAATTTGAAGAAGAGAAGAGACAAAAGTTATGGCCAAAATGTGGACAGCGCTCACATGATAGAAAGTCTGTGTGACTCTGATGTCAGAAAAAAACCCAAAATGGGGAATTCAGAAGAAAATAGACTTTCCTCTATAAAGGCTGGTAACAGCGTGGAAATTGCTCACATTGTGTCTCTCCAAATGAGAAACATGTCTGATGAAAGACCGTACGTCTGTGAGGAATGTGGTGAAAGTTTTAGGTGGTGGACTCATCTCAAAACACACATGAGAACTCACTCGGGAGAGCTGTTTACTTGTACAGAATGCGATAAAAGTTTTTGTGCTAAATCCTATCTTATAAGACACATGAGAAGTCATACAGGAGAGAAACTTTTTTCTTGTAAAGAATGTCATAAAGGTTTTGTCAAATTTCTCATCTCAGAAGACACATGAGAACCCACACAGGAGAAAAGCCTTACTGCTGTAAACTATGTGACAAAAGTTATGGTGATGCATCTACTCTCAAATACCACATGACAACTCACACAGGAGAGAAGCCCTTTACTTGCAACGAATGTGACGCATGTTTTAGTCGTATATCTGGTCTCAGAATACACATGAGAATTCATACAGGAGAGAAGCCTTTTTCTTGCAAACAGTGTGATAAAAGTTTTAGCCATGTATTTAGTCTCAAAATGCACATGAGAACCCATACAGGAGAGAAGCCCTTTACTTGTCAAGAATGTGATAAAAGTTTTAGTCAATTATCTACTCTCAAAAGACACATGACAACTCATACAGGAGAGAAGCTTTATTCTTGTAAAGAATGTGATTCCAGTTTTAGTCAAAAATCTAATCTCAAAACACACATGAGAGTTCATACAGGAAAGAAGCATTTTACTTGTAAAGAATGTAATAAAGGATTTAGTGAAAATGGTTAACTTTGGGACACACAGGAAAACATACAGTGGAAGACTCGTCAAGTAAAGAACAGTATGAGTTTGCATAGGAGCGGATACATTTAGTAAAAGTCTTTTTTTAATGGATTTTATTCAGAATACTTAAGACTGAAATGCCTTACCCATTGTTTCCCTGTTTTGTTTGGTTAACTATAAGTTGTATGTCAAAATAATTTGAATATTTTGAATCATTTAATGTTGTACTTTTAGTTCCAGTTTTACCCCGTTTAAATTGCCGTTACTCTGTTTACACAATTAAAATTAATTCAGTGGATTGTGCAGATGAGAAAAGTAGCTTTGCGTTGATAGGGAACTTTACACTTGCAAAATGCACACACACAAGTCACTTGAAGTGCAGGAGGGAGAGACCGCAGTTAGCTATACCTGCGCACACAACAATTGAGGAGCTCCCGTTCATAAGAGGAGGACAAACATTTATTTTTTAAAGTGTGATAAACGGCATCAAAAGACATTTGCATTAATCCATTACTGAAGCATTGAAAGTGACAATCAAATGGCGCTGTGGTCAGGACAATGCTGGAGATAGAGCGGCACAGCTGAGTCTGATTCAACATAATCGACTCTAAATTGCCCTGTCTTATTAAACAAACGCCAATGCCAATATTTGTCAAAAATGGCAAATAACGTTGATAATTGTTCAGTCCTTAATCTCAATAATAGATACATAAAAGATTCAAATCACCTTTAGGGGATACAATACAGTCCAATTCTAGATTAATGCAATCTAGATATTTATTGTTAATTTGCCACAAAGTCTATCTATTTTTTATCTTTTGCCAACATAATCTTGTTTGAATATTTGGATCTGAACAGGATCAGGTTAGTTTATGCTACGATGATGTAGATGTTGTCGAAATTTGTGCTACCATGACACTTAAAGTGTATATTGTAGATATTATTAATTTTAACAATTTTTATTGAAGCATCTCAGTTTTGTTTTTAACACAAAAAACAATTTATATCTTGTTGAATCATGTGATCAAGTAATTGTAAACAACATACTTGTTTTCTCTTGTGTTTCATGCTTAATATTAGATTAGAGCTGTTGATTTGTTCTTTTTGGCTTTCAATTTAATGTCCCAATTTCTACTGTGAAGAATAAAGTGGATGTGAACATCAGTAAGGAGCGTGAAGTCTTTCCCTCTGGGTGGGTTTCGGGCGTTTGTTGGTTCTGTGCATGTTCCAAAGATGAGCTCTTCTTCTTGTTCTGTCTGGACAAACAGAATTGAGGCCAGATCATTCATTCATTCATTTTCCTCGCCGCTTCATCCCTTTGGGGTCGCAGGGATGCCGGAGCCTATACCGGCGGCTAATGGGCGAAGGCATGGTTTACCCTGGACAGTTCGCCAATCTGTCGCAGGGCCACATTCGCACACACAGTCACTCACACATTCATACCTAGGGGCAATTTAGAGTAACCAATTAACCTATGAAGCATGTTTTTGGAGGCCAGATCGACGATCCATTAGAAACTGAATGAAAGGACTGAAGCAAACAAACTGCTTCTCTGTGAGTTGTATGGCCAGTCCAACGACTGGCCATACTGGCCATGCTTTAACAAATACAAAAGCAGCTCCAGGGTGATGCTGCTGAAGCTGACACATATTGTTGTTGACAAGTTTGTTAACTTTTATTCTGGAACATAGAAACACCAGTAAACAGAAACTCGCACTTTTAATGAAACAATCGTTTTTCTGCAATTTGATTTATTTTATTGTTGGATCAAAACTGACATGGCCCTAATTTGATTGGATGTTGTGCAACGTCACAAATTGATGCAAACCAGGGGTGTACAAACTCAATCACAAAGGGGCCAAAATACACCCTGTGTCACGGGTAAACCAGGATAAACATTTATTGAACACACTAAAACTAATTTTTTAAAACTGTAACTTTTTAACATAATAATGAACACTAAAAAAGCAGGAATATTATTCCAGAATAAATCAACTTAAATCTTAAATAACTTTAAATATTTTACTGTCCATAAAATTCTGAAGTCATCAAATTCATGACTCTAGTCCAGGGGTCTCCAACCTTTTCTGCTCACTGAGCTACTTTTACATACTAAAACAGCCAGAGAGCTACTCATGTTTGAAAACTTTTATTCACACTTCCAAGTTTCACACTTAACGATTGGAAACAGTAAAGTTAGAACAAAAACATGTTGTGTTGAAAACATTCTTAACTTTCACATGATTTTGTTAGTGAGAAGCCTGGCACTGCATAGATTCTACCAGAATAGTAAGCAGGAGTGTATCCACTGAGTTTTACGCTGATGGAGTCATTTAAGTGTTCATTTGTCAGTCTGGTTCTGAACTTTGAATTGATGACATTCATGTCAGAAAAGGCAGATTCACAGAGGTATGTCAGCCCAAATAGTGCTGCCATTTTCAGATCAACCTGGTGGAGATTTGCATGATTTTCTGGCTCCACTAAACTCCAGAAATGCTCAGAATGTTGCCAGGATTTTAGCTGAACATGGATATTCAGGATCCATCTCCACAGGATCAACAGAGAACAGATCAGCATCTGTCCTGACAACTCACTGATGTCCACGTCCAGAAAAGCTTCTCACAATAAATGTCACACAAGAATCTGTTTGAAAACTCTTTTACCAGCTTGGACAGATATCACAATATTTTTGAACATTAAGGAGCTTTTCTGCCTTCCAGAATCTTTGCAACTGAGGAGAAGGGTTGAAATATTTTGTTTTTTATTTGCTTTTTTTTTATATGCATTTCATATTCATCATTTGATTAATTAATACTTATGGAAATTAAAAAATATAAATAACTGATTAGAAGTTATAATAATTTGTGTAAAGAAATAAAAATATAAAAGTTAATTAGAGCAAAGCAATGGTGGGATTTTTAAAATTTGCCTCTTCCTACTTCCTCCCAAGCAATTAAATAAACTCCTTTTGACAAACTCAATATGTTTTTGTCTCGTGTCATAATCTCTATGCATTAGAGTTAAGGTGTCTATTTATGATAAAGAGTAACAACTAAATTATTTATAAGTGTATGTGTGTATTTTCCAATAAAAGTCACCACTATGTATCCTAAGTTTCATGTATTTGTGGATAGATGTACATTTCTGCTGTTTTTTTTTTTTTTTTGTTTTGATTGCTTGAAATAGACCAGCTCCATATCCAAATCCAACCATTGGGAGAAACATAGAATGTGGTCTCACCACCTGCAAAAATAAGGCAGAGAAAAAGAGATGAAGGACTGTCTCCTCGTCCTCAGCTGCAGTCAGTGATAAAGAAGAACAGCAGAAAGAGCAGCAGCTTTCTTTTCATCTTCTCCATTTGGAGCTTCTGCTGCTCTGATTGGCTGACTGTTGACCTGAAGTCTGTCATCATTATCCTTAGAGCTTCATGAGAAGAGTGCAGCTTCACAGGAGTTTGGACTAAGACTCTAGGACAAAAAATCTGGAAGCAGCTGGACTGAATCCAACCCTCTACTCACCTCAGAGTCTGCAGTTTGGAGTTTGGACTCTTCATCAGATCCTGAAGCTGCTGAACATCTGAATCCTGCAGGTTGTTGTAGCTTAGGTCCAGTTCTGTCAGGTGGGACAGGTTAAACTTCAGAGCTGGGACCAGAGCATTACAGCTGATCTCTGACAAACCGCAGCCTTTCAACCTGAATTCACAACAAAGAGTCGAGTTTAAAGACTAGGGTTCTGAAGATCTTTGAAAAGAACAAGCAGCTGCAGATCAAATTCAGAATGTGGACATTTCTGCTCACTGACTCCTGCAGATCATTTCTATCAGCAGAATGAAAGTATGGCAGCAACAAATATGCTTCATACTGTTTCATGCTTTGTCATCTTATTGATCTGATTGTAACTAAGACATGGAGTCTGACCTCAGAATCTGCAGTCCACAGTCTGGACTTTCCAGAAAACCACAAAGATGAAGAAATCCAGAGTCCTGGAGGTTGTTTTCACTCAAGTCCAGTTCTTTCAAACTGGATGGGTTGGACTTCCGAGCTGAGCCCAGAAAAGGAAAGACAGCATCTGACAAACTGCAGTTCTTCAACCTGAAAGCAGACGGAAAAGTGTGTGTATGACATAAACAGATATGTTCAGATGACCACATCTGCTTCTGCAGACTTACTCAATTCTTTTATTTCTCTTCACTTTTATCAAAACGCATCATCTTTCTCTTGTTATCCTCTCTGCACTCATACGTCTCATAGCATTCACAGATGTTCTGAAATGTCTGAACTCTGTCAAAAGTTTTCAGTTTAACAATGAGGTAAAAAGAGTTATTCTGCTCAGACTGACACGAATGTGTGGTTTGATCATTTTATCTTTTTAGGGCCTCTCACAGTGTCCAATTTTTTTGAAAAAACTGGAAAAGTTGAATTTGCTCTAGAAGAAAGATAGCTAATTTTTGCATGCTGTGCAGAGAGAGAAGCAGCTATCTGTCATGACCAATATCATTTTACTCTTTGCAGAAGCAAATCAAGATGATCCACTTTGTGTTTATGGGTGTAAAGAGATTAATCTTCTCCACTTTTTATATTTTCATCAAATTTTGCATAAACAAAATATTTCAAAACAGACATTGGTGTCACTTTGTTTGCAAATTATTTTAGACAGTGTCAGTTCTTTATTCTGTAATATTGTGTTTCTTTGCTGTCAGTTAACTTCATCTTCTGCTGCCTTCAACTTAATCAGTTATTTCAAGATTTCCTGGAAGTAGATCTGTTGTGAAGCAGACGCAAGAAGTGAAGAAGAGCCAAAGACCTTTTTGACTCCAAGCAGTGTGCTTTGCAGCAGTGAAGTGACACTTGCTCAGGAAATCTTCCTGGGAAACTTTAGAAAGTTGTAGACATGATACATTTTTCTTATTCTGTAAGAAAGCCTACATACTGACCTCAGTGTGTGCAGTCTGCAAACTGGACTCTCCAGAAAACCACAAAGTTCAAGTAATCCATCTTGCAACTGGTTCTTGCTGAGGTCCAGTTCAGTCAGATTGGATGGGTTAGATTGCAGAGCTGAGCCAAGAAAAGCACAGCTGATCCCTGACAAACTGCAGTTCTCCAACCTGAAAGCAGACAAAACAGTGTGTGTGAATGGCTTGCACTGGATCAGATGTGTTTAATGTACAGCCCAGCATCTCTGAGCATGAATGTGTCTGACAACAGTCAATTTGCAGAGTTCTGGTGGTTCTGCTGTCAATACTGACAGTAACGTGGGTTATTCTGATCTCAAGTCCACTGCAAGTCAAGACTTCGTGACTTCAGCTGATTCCAACATACATTCTTCTTATCTTTCAGGAAGTTCCACTTATTTACTGACCTCAGAATCCTCAGTCTGCAGTCAGGACTCTCCAGAAAACCACATAGATGAAGAAATCCTGAATCCTGGAGGTTGTTTTCACTCATGTCCAGTTCTATCAGATTGGACGGGTTGAACTTCAGAGCTGAGCCCAGAGCTTTACAGCTGATCTCCGACAAACAGCAGCTCTTCAACCTGAAATCAGACAGAAAAGTGTGTTCAGGAGCAGTGATGGCATCTGGAGTTCCAGCTCAGTTTGGAGTCAGAGAAGTATCCACCAGTAGGAGAGAACTAGAAACACAGTCTCTGGCAACTCCTGATCCTAAAAGGGATGTAGGGGACTTACAGGAAGAATATATTGATCTCTTTCTCTGTATTAAAGGAGCCCCACATTTAAAGTAACAAGCACCTGTTTGAGCTGGAATTTATTGAAGATGGGACACAACTTGAAGATATACTGTTTTCTGAATCTTAAATTAATGTTTTTTGCTGACTACCACTAGTTCTGTGGATAAATTGAGTATTGTATTAGACTGGGGGCGGAGCTGTCAGAGCAAACTCTCCCTGGAGGGAGCTGTTGGCATCGTTTCCACACGCTCGTTTTTGTGGGTATAGGCGGAGCTGCAGCAGACAGCGCATGTTTTTAGAGGATGACTTTAAATGCCTGAACGGATCATAATAGTGCTTTGGGTTCTTTAAAGTGAGGAATGGACACTAAAATGCATTTAAAACCTCAAAAAGTAGAATTTTCATTGTAGGGCCCCTTTAAATTTACAGTGAAAAGTTTAACATTGCAGCTTTGTACATTAGTCACATGCCCCCGTTTCTTTTCTACAACCCACCAAAGATTTTATGTCAGTTCATGCACCAGAACTGAGAGCCAGAGGTCAGTCTAAAGGTTATGTGAATTGAAAAACCTTAATCTGAGTGAAGCTTAATTATGAATGAGCACCAGAACTCAGTAAGTTAAACCTCACCATATGTCTTCATGAGAAGCTGCTGTTCTGTGGGTTTCAAATATGTCAACTATTTGTCCATTTTAAATCTACAGTTCAGTGACACATATTCTAATGTCAACTAACAGAAAGAACTTGAACTTTTCCCAGACATGTACAACTTAATGACTTGAGGTTGTCCTTTTCATGCTGATGGACAATGACAACATAAAAAAATAACTTAACTATCATAAACAACTAACTGTAAAACCAGGTTTTTTTTACACTTAAATGGAATGATTTATTCTATTTTGAGCATCAGCCCTCTGCTGTTTCCTTTTCCCTGACTCTAATATTATTTTTTTTCCTAAATCAAAGAAAAACATACAAAATCTGTAACCAAGAGTTTAAGAGAAAAAATAAAACCTAACCTAAGAGTCTCAAGTTTACAGCATGGACTCTCCAGTCCAGCAGACAGAAGCTTCACTCCTGAATCCTGCAGGTTGTTGTTACTCAGGTCCAGATCTCTGAGACTGGAGGACTGAGAGCTGAGAACTGAAGACAGAGCTGCACAGCTTCTCTCTGACAGGTAACAACCACTCAGACTGAAGAAACACAGTAAGACAGCAATTATTGAATCTTTTACTTTTACATTAAAATGTATTTGTTCATCAATGGTGATTTTCATGAGAGTTCTTACAAAGCTTTGTTGGACGCTTTGATCACTGGCAGCAGCCTCAGAAGAGCCTCCTCTGAAGCAGAGTATTTCTGCAGTTCAAACACTTCCATATCCTCTTCTGACAGTAAGATGAAGACCAGAGCTGACCACTGAGCAGGAGACAGTACATCTGTGGAGTGACATCCTGAACTCAGAGACTGTTGATCTCCTCCACTGGGGAACCATCATTCAGTTCATTCAGACAGTGGAACAGGTTGATGCTTTTCTTTGCAGACAGATTCTCACTGATCTTCTCCTTGAGGTACTGGATTGTTTCCTGATTGGTCTGTAAGCTACCCCCATACTATAATTTGTTGTTGCCGATCTGATTCATAGTTGATATTGGCTCAATATCAACAATTTTCAACATTGGATTTAGCAGTCTAAAATAGACCCAGGACTTTTTTTTAGCCAAAAGTACTGAACAGTGCAGAAGTTTTCCGAATTATCTCAAGATGAGATATTGTCTCTCAAGATGATCAAGTGTAAATTAAATATGTGAACAAAACAAGTACAAAAGAATCAATGGCAAATCCATTCACATTTTAGTTTAATTAAGTTAATCTCACCATTTTCTTTCCACATCAAAATAATGCAAAAAAGCATTATTAGAACATTCTAGCACACTTTGTCGTCACATGTTTTTGGAAAATTCAGTGTTCCACATATTGGACTATGATTATGATTGATCATTTTTTGCTCCCATGCTGGGACGGTGCTTTGTCGATATTACATTATAGTAAAATTAGTTTACCATACCTCAACCCAAACGGTATTTTCCAAGATCAATTATAATCCATTTATTTCTTTGCACTACAATTTTATAATGGTATAGGTTGAAGTGATTAAAAACTTGCCTTAGACAGATCAATCTGATAGGATAAATCAATGTATCAATTAATTGTTACACTCCAATGTACAGACACATATGTTCATTATACTATAATTCCACCTTTATGATATCATGTGTTTTCATGTTGGAAGTAGCCATCAGAAGATGGTACACTGTGCTCATGAAGGACATGGTCAGCAACAATACTTAGGTAGGTTGTGGTGTTGTATCAATGGTTCACACTAAGTGGTCCAAAGTTTGCCAAGAAATATCCCCGAAACCATTACACTACCACCACCAGCCTGAACCCTTGATACAAGGCAGGATAGATCCATGCTTTCAAGTTGTTGATGCCAAATTCTGATCTTGCTTTTTGAATGTCGCAGCAGAAATTGAGACTCATCAGATCAGGAAACGTCTTCACTTTTGGTGAGTCTTTGTGAAGTGTAGCCTCAGTTTCCTGTTGTTAGCTGACAGGAGTGATTCCCAGTGTGTTGTACTTCTGCTGAATCCCATCTCCCTCAAGGTTCCACTTGTTGTACCTTCAGAGAGGCTCTTCTGCAGACCTGTGTGAGTGGGTGTGTATGTGCGAGGTTGTTAGTATTGTTTATTGGTATCCATCAGACAGCTCTTTACACATTGTTTTGATATGTTGTGTGAACGAGGGTTTCACAACTTTTTGGTGTTAATTCATTTAATTGTTTTAGATTTTTTTTTTAACTCAGCTGTATTACTAATTCAAGTTTTTCTGTCTTTAAATAAAACTTCAAGTAAAGATGGTTAGACTATTTTTTTCTGGGGAGGAGCCAGTGCACACAAAGATGGCTACAACATTAACACAGAGCATCCTTAACGTGCTTTTAACTCTGACAGCAGTTAAAAAAAAGGATGCATTTAAAGACATAATTGGGTTGCTGCAACCTGACTACCACCTAAGTCATTTTTGCATACTTATGGAGGCATAATTCTTTTAGAATATTTTACTTTTTACTAATTCCAATGACGAAAGTATAAAAATGTGTTCTGCTTACTGTCGCTATTGGAAGCTTTGACAATGTAGGGCAGGGATCAAGGACACTGTAGTTTGCAAGGCAAGTATGGCTTTTTTGCACTGGTATATAGCTTACCTGGAACCTTAAACTTTTATAAGAGGAAATTGAAATTCATGAACTACACATGGTGAGTGGTAAATGGAACTTTTCTACCTTCCTCAAAGCCCCAAAGTGCTTTAAAATCACACACATATTCACACACTGGTGGTGGCTGTTGAACACTGGCACCAACCTTCCACCAGAGGCAATGTAGGGTTTAGTGTCTTGCCCAAGGACACTTCGACAAATGGGCAGGCAAGACGGGAATTGAATCTGCAATCTTCCGATCAGGAGTTGACTGCCCTACCACTGCACCGTATCCACCCCTGTAAAATTTCATGTTCTGTGAACATACCTACATGGAATGAGCACAATCACTATCACCTTTTGTAAAAAAAAAAAAAAATGGTATTAACAACAACTGTTGATTAATCAAAAAAAATTGTTGACTGATTGACTACTAAAATAACCATTAGTGACAGCCCAAGTTTCCATTCTGTCCCTTTGATAGAGAAAGAACAAACAAATCAAGCAGAATCAAGAAAAACAGACAGAAAAGTGTCTCCACTCACCGTATGAACGCAGCTGCAACACAGGTCGGTGACTACGGACCAGGAAAAATCCACCTGTGATGACGCTGGTGCTGAACCAATAGGGAGAGGGACAGGTGGAAAAGTTTTATCTAAAGATTCTAGATTGGGTAGATCTCTGCTCTTATCTTTTAAAGCAACCTTTATTTGTATTTTGTTTATATTTTAATACCCATAAACTCTACGTTAATTATATTAAGTTTTATGTCAGAGGCTCTTGCTGAAGCAGACTGTCCTCCAGTCAAGTTAATCAACCCACTACCTTCTTATAAGCACAGTATCTCCATTAAAAAACAGCTGAACCAAAGATGAGCTTGAAAGAAACTCAAACTGAAAGAATATAGATCTTCCAGATTATCTTTTTCTGTGAAACAGCTTTTGTTTGAAAGAATGTCCTGCAGCAGAACTACATTCCTGGAAGACATCTTAGTTCTTTTCTCTGTGTAAAAATGTCTGCACATTCTTCAAAAGATAAAGATTTCCTGCAGCTGAGATTATCTGCTGCAGAAATGAATAAGAATTGGTGCTTTTTTAATTTATGTGCTTTGTCATTTTTGGTGGTCAAATAAGTTTGCTTTGAATCCAAGGATGCATACAGTGTTACATTCTGAAAAGGAGAAGTTCTAACAAAAATGTTTAATCACTAACATTGTAAACATTGTTCTTCTTCTTACGGAGGGCGTTTCAGTTTGGCCACTAGGTGGCGATCGTGGTATAGCATTACATCTTATTCCAGAGGAAGACACTATAAGAAAGAAAAAGATGTTTTGTACTACTTTAAAAAATATTTATTTAAAAGAATTTGGAAAATTCATGCCTGTGAGTTTATAAAAATGCTAATTTATTCACTAATGTATGTTTAGGTTGACCAAGCGTTAGCCTTAGCCGTCCTATGGGAAATCCCTTAAAACGTTAGCATCAAGTCTGCGGACTTTAGCTTAAAGTGCAAAATCGATTTATATTTTTATGACTTGATTATTGATTAAATAGCTTAAATCTTTTCAAATCAATATATCGATTTTATCAACCCAGCCCTGATCTGATCGATATAAAGGTTAAGTGTCGATACTAGCAGGATGAGATAAATACTGTCGTTGCAATTTTTCTTCAAAACCTAGAGTAAAGAGGTTGAATTTACTTGTAGAGTTCATGCAAGCGCAATATGTGTCTGCAGTGTTTACCAGTTATGGGAAAAAACAGCCAACTTTGAGTCAAAGTCTGTAGTGAAAAAAGTAAACAAAAGCAACACTCAAATAAATAAACATGAACAACACAGCAAAATATCTTACCATTCGTGTAAATATGTGGCTCTTCAATGACACCGTTCGTTAATTAAATAGGGGAGGGGCAAGGTGTGAGCATCAGTGAGAGAGGTGGAGGTGTACTGTTTACACAGAGGATGTTGCCAGATTAGGCAGTTCAACGCACAAATCGGGCAGGTATTTACTCAATTTAGGCTGTTTTTTGCCCAATCTGGCAACACTGTAGACAGACAGGAGCTGTGCTTGCATGATCCCTGCAAGTTCATTCAAGCCCTTTAGAAGTTTAGGAGAAAAACCTCACCTTTATTTCAATACTGTCGATATGCAAAAAAAAAAAATTGTTGTCAGTGTTGGTTTATTGTACTGTGTTCTTGTTCATGTAAGTATAGCCTTTATTATGTATATGTTATTTATTTCTTCCAGATAAAATCTACAAAATAAACGATTAAACAAAACCAGCCATTTACGTATCAACACTGTAACCACAATCCAGAATAAAAGTTAAAATGTGCCAAAAAAAACAACTTTTCACTAAAAGGTTAGCATTTAAGCTTTAAGAAACTGATGTGGTTTCTTCTGTTAGCTATGATCTTCCCATGTTTTGGAGATGATTCTGTCAGGTGTCTAGTTGTGGAGCCTGTTTTGGAATTATTTTCTTGCGGACTCTAAATTCAATTTTCTTAATCAACAAAAGTCAAACAGTTCAATAATTTACTTATTTTCTCAGTGCTGTCACTTATTTTCTTTACTTTATGTTTTTGTGTTGCTGTAGTTTCCCCATCACACTTATAATATTGTCTGTTGATCCAATAAACAGATCTGAAACCAGAAGAGAAACAGCAGAAACCCATACAGTGGTAAAGACTCCATACTTCTTACTTATGTTCACGTCTATTTTATTGTTCAGAGGAAAGATATGGACGCAACACTGAAAAAGTAAAAAACAGACAAGCAGTTCTAAACTCTACTATAAAACACTAATAACATGAAGACGAGAAAGAAACATAGTTTGTTACTTTCCTCACATTGAACCGCATCCTTACTATATCTTTGGGAGAATTATTTCCTCACAAAACATTTACGTGCACACATGACTATAAAATACAGTCACCATTCTTTAGCTTAAAACAAATAAGAAATGATCTCTGATCTTAATGTTAGAATTAAAAATATATGAAAAATATTTCTATTGCAGCGTACAGACTTTGATTACATGGACTTCTTCAGTATAAACACAACAACAACAGTCAACTACACAAATTCAAACCAAAAAAACCAAGCTAAAATATTTTAATAAAAAAATCAACCAACACAAATTGAATGTTACTTCTGAATTGTTTTTTCACAAACTGTCTTTACAATGTATTTTATCAAACTATGAAAAACGATTAAGTCTGATGCAGAGAAAGCAACGTAGTGCTAATATGCAACACTTAAAGGTAACTTCTTCCTACTGTGAATTGTTGCATCATAAAAAAAAAAACTTCTCCTCACAAAATCAGGATAAGTTGGTTTGTATTAATCATGTTAACACTTTATTAATGTGAGATGTTACATATCAGCGCAAAGCTGCTCATCTTTCTTTAGAATCTATTGGAACTGCGTTACATTCGTATTGGAAGTGCTATGATAATTTAAATAACAGGAAGTGTTAAGAGTCGAAGGCTCAGAAAAACTTCTGCAAGCATTTAGAGATAATTAGCATGTCAGGGTGGAGTAACCAACATTTAGGCTTTTCCCTTACCCCCACGCCCTCTAATGTCCAAATTAAATCTTAAATGACGTTAAAATTAAAGATTACTAAAAGGGGCAATACCAGGATTTTCTTCAACCTTTCAGAGTGAACTATATTTGTATATATGATCATATATTACCTTTAGAACACTTAAAAACAAATTACTTATGAAACATTAGCTGTATTTCATGAGTTTTTTTCCTACCCAGAAGTAAAACTACTCGATTCAAGCTCTGGCTGCCGCTGCAGCATTTCTCCCACGAAAAAAATCCAAACTTCTTCAAAGATGGATCCACATACAATATATCTGCCTTTAGTAGGCCCGGCCATTGCTTCCTTACTTCACAACAGAAATACACGCTGCTTCTGCAGAACTGTGACCGGGGTGTGTGTGTGTCTTAAAGGAGCCCCACGTCTAAAGTAACAAACACCTGTTTGAGCTGGAATTTACTGAAGACAGGACACAACTGGAAGATATACAGTATTCTGCATCTGAAATTAAAGTTTTTTCGCTGATCACCGCTAGCGCAGAGGAGAAATTGTGTTAGACTGAGCAGACTCTTCCTGGAGGGAGTGGTTCACATCGTGCTTACGTCAGCACGTTTCCAACCGCTCGTTTTTGTGGGTATGGGAGGGGCTGCTGCAGACAGCACAGGTTTTTTTAGAGGATTACTCTTAAATGCATGAACAAATCAAACTTCCACTTTGGGGTTCCTTATAGTGAGGACTGAACACTAAAGTGCACTTAAAACCTCAAAAACTAGAGTTTTCATGGTAGGGCCCCTTTAAAATATTTCAATTTTTGTATAACTACTCTGAATGAAGTTCCGGTCTCTACCATTCTTGACCAAGGCTTCTTTCATGTGTGACTTCGCATGTGACTATTGAGATGAGATTTTTGACAAAAACTTTTATCACATTCCGGACAAGAAAAACGTTTGTCTCCTGTATGAATTTTCATGTGTGTTCTGAGATTAGTCATTTGACTGAAACTTTTGTCACATTGCTTACAAGAAAAAGGCTTCTCTCCTGTATGAGTCCTCATGTGTGTAGTGAGATAAGATTTTTTCATAAAAACTTTTATCACATTCTTTGCAAGAAAAAGGTTTATCTCCTGCGTGAATTTTCATGTGTTTCTTTACACTAAATTTATAACAAAAACTTTTATCACATACTTTACAAAAAAAAGGTCTCTCACCTGTGTGAACTCTCATGTGTTTTTTGAGAGTTAATTGATGACTAAAGCTTTTATCACATGCTTCGCAAGTAAAAGGCCTCTCTCCTGTGTGAGTTCTTATGTGACTTTTGAGATGAGATTTTTGAAAAAATATTTTATCACATTCTTTACAAGAAAAAGGTTTATCACCTGTATGAATTTTCATGTGTGTGTTGAGATTAGCTATTTGACTAAAACTTTTATCGCATTCTTTACAAACAAAAGGCTTCTCTCCTGTGTGAGTTCTCATGTGAATTCTTAACTTAGACCCGTGACAAAAAGTTTTACCACATTCTTCACAGACATAGGATCTTTCATCAGACTTGATTCTCATACTGACAGAAACATTGTGAGCAATCTCTAAACAGTGTCCTCTCGTTCCCTGTGAGTCTGTCTCTCCATATGCAGTTGATGTTGATTCTTCATACGGGCCACCTTCTTTATCCTGACTATCAGTTGCACAAAAGCTCTGCTGATTATTCAGATCTGCCACATTGTACTCATTGTCTTCATAACAATGAGTCTTCATTAAGGTATCAGACTCCTGCTTCAGATCAAACTGTTCATCCTGACCAATGCAGAGTTCTTCTTGTTCCTCTTTAATCTGTGGAGATTCTGGTTCCTCCAGTTCATCTTTAATCTGTGGAGATTCTGGTTCCTCCAGTTCATCTTTAATCTGTGGAGATTCTGATTCGTCCAGTTCATCTTTAATCTGTGGACATTCTGGTTGTTCCAGTTCATCTTTAATCTTCTGAGATTCTGGTTCATCTTTAATCTGTGAAGATTCTGGCTCCTCTTGTTCCTTTGTAACGTGTGGAGATTCTGGTTCCAATTTAATCTGTTGAGATTCTGGTTCTTCCGGTTCCTCTTTAATCTGTAGAGGTTCTGTCTCCTTCTGTTCCACTGTGAAGTTCCTTTGTTGATTGAAGATATTTTCATCTTCAGGCACATAATGCTGCGGGACAACTGTAGAGACACAAGAAAAAGTAGGATATTGAGACGACAGAAGACGGGAAACATCCATTCACTGGCTACTTTACTTTACACCTGTCCAGCTGTTTGTTAGTGCAAACTGCTAATCAGACAGTCCCATGGCAACAACTCAATACATTTAGGTATGTAGACCTGGTCAAGACAATCTGCTGTAGTTCAGTGTCGGAAAGGGTAAGAAAGGTAATTTCAGTTACTTTGAATATGGCATCATTTGTTTCCAGATGGGCTGGTCTGGGAAATTCAGAAACTGATTATTTACTTGGATTTTCATCTCCAGAGTTTACAGAGAATTGTCAGAAAAAGAGAAAATATCCAGTGAGCAATTTTGCTGATGTCAATGCCTTGTTGATGCCAGAGGCCAGAGGAGAAATGGCCAGACTTGATTCCAGCTGAAAGAAAGGCGACTGTTACTCAAATAGCAAGTACTACTGAGGTATGCAGAGGAGCATCTCTGAACACACAACAAACCTATAGGAAGATGGGCTACAGCAGGGGGCCCAAAACTTTTTCTGCACACATAATTGTTTTCTTCTCTGATGTGGGGCCGGGTTGGTTTGTAGGTTAACAGAAGAAGTGTCACAATCACAGCCTAAACGTGAAGATTTATAGTTTTCCAGAAAGCCACACATAGCCAAATTTTAAATAATTAATTTCTGTAATCTTCACAGAAAAAATAATGCTAAAATATTTGAAAACTACATATATAGCATTACCTACAATAGATTAGTGGCAGAAGATTCTTAATTGTTTGCTAGAAACACCGAATAGCAAGATAGCAAAAAATGCTGAAGTTGATACCCAGCTAAAACATTAGCAAAGTACCAAATTAGCCAAAAAAGAACTCAAAAAAGCCTAAGTTAGCCAAAACAGCTAGCATGAAGCTGAAACATTAGCTAAATGTTAAATTAACCTCAAAAACCTAGAAAATGTCTAATTTAGTCAAAACAGCTAGCGCAGGGCTGGCCAACCCTGGTCCTCAAGAGCCTCAACCCTGCCTGTTTTCCAGCTCTCTCTGGACAGCTTGATGCTGACAACCTAAATCAGGTGTGTTCAGCTAATCAGGATGTGGAATTACTTGAGTCAGCTAATCAGCAGCAAGCAGGTCAGAGAGAGCTGGAAAACAGGTAGGGTTGAGGCTCTTGAGGACCAGGGTTGGCCAGCCCTGAGCTAGCATAAAGTGAAAATATTAGCTAAACTCCAAATTAGCATAAAAAAAGACAAAAGCCTAAATTAGCCCAAACTGCTAGCATATAGCTGAAATATTAGCTAAATGCCAAATTAGATTAAAAAAATGTACAAAAGGCTTGATTAGCCAAAAAAGCTAGCAGGTAGCTGAAATATAAGCTAAATGCCAAATTAGCCTAAAAAACTGGAAAAATGTCGAGTTTAGCCAAAACAGTCAGAGGAGTCGGGTCAAATTTGGAGGAGGACTGGATCTGGCCTGCGGGCCACAGTTTGGGGACCCCTAGGCTACAGCAACAGAAAACCATACCAAATGCCATTTGCGTCAGCTAAGAACAGGGAACAGAGTCATCCATTGCATCAAATCCCCCATGTGACATAACCCTCAGTAAAATCAAAGAACCCAGATCACCATTCCTCTCATATCCCTAAACAGCGCTGATAATCTTCATACTTCTAATGAACAAGTTTCACATTACAACAACCTTTACAATCCTCCCCTCAAAAATAGATCTGTCTCCTTTACTTCCACTGCTCCTTAGTTCACTCTCCACCCACAGACAACTTAAAGCTAAAAGGTCGTAGACTTGAAAGAGTATTTTAAAAAAAAAAAAGTGGTCTTTTTTTCAAGGACATATATCTCAATCAGGTTTCCCTGGTCTCTAAAATGGCAAAACCTCTAAACCTACTCTTACCTCACCTCTACTCTTCCGACTTTTGCAACACCCTAGCACCCTTCCTCTAGAGCCGTGGATTAGTTGAGTAGCGCACTATTAAAATCAAATCTTCAAAAATCAATTTAATAGTCAACGATTCTTTTCTTTTCCTTCTTGATTTTATCTCAAAACTATGGTGCACGCTTTGAAATCTGCCATTGTCTTTGACCCTGATGCGACGTAGTGCTAATCTGGGTTTAGTAGTGATGTCACAGGAATTTATTGAAAGACTTGGGTACCATGACAAGTAGGGCTGGGAATCACTGGGTACCTCACGATATGATACGATACGTGATATTTGGATCACGATATCAATAATATCGCGATACTGCAATAATTGGTAAAAATCCTCTCTAAAAATCAACATTATATAGAGGACACATATTTTTTGGGAAACATATCCCCGTTTATTTTTTTTTAGCTTAAACACAATCATAAGAAACAACTTGTCTTATTTTGTGCAACAAACTATAGACAATTTCGTGCAACATTGTTGAAATCAGTCATACTATGTCTTTGACAAGCATCGACAACAAGTGAATTGGAATTATGTGTCAAATTCAATGTTAGTAATAGTAAACATGATCAGCAATGCCACTATTTAGTGCAGAATTCCTGTTAGCAACATAACAAAAATGTAATAATTCAAATGGCGACAGCTATCTACCTCCAAAGGAACGTGACACCAAAGGATGATGAATATAGTGTTTTACAGCCACTGCCAAGTGGCTAATTTTTCATGCACTTTTCCCACATTTGAAAAGGGCGAAGCATCCAAAATTGAAGGCTGATTTACTCAACACAAAATTAATGGAAAAAAAATGTCCAATGCAATATCTGCAAGTCAAAACTTGTGTTTAATGGTAGCACTATGACGATGCATGAGCTTCTGAAGAGAAAGCATTTGCTGAAAAACAGGCATTTATGGCGCAGCACGGTGGTATTCTGGTAGTTTGATAACACTGAAGAGGGACTGTCGTTCAGGTAAGCTAAGCCAGTGTCTTTTAACCTTTTTTGAGCCAAGACACATTTGTTCCTTGGAAAAAAATAATCAGCCTCCAAAAATGTGGAAAAGGAGAAACTCTATAGTCTGTATTGATGACTCTATAGTCTGTATTGATGACTCTTGTAGTCTGTTGCTCCACGATTTTGAGTGCATTTTTTGCAATAATTGAGGCAGAAAAATCTGGAAGTTAGTAAACAAAAAGTTCTGACAGTTTTACATAATAATTCTCAACTAATCTATTTGACAATTTTTCCAGGTAGTTGTTCTAAAAATGATGGAGTGAAAATTGAGAGTTTCCCCACACTGTATAGGCTAGCTCAGAGGTCAGCAACCCGCGGCTCCAAAGCCGCATCCGGCTCTTTAAGTGCTACCTTATGGCTCCCTGACGTTTTTTCATAATTGCTCAAAGGGTTAAAATCCAAAATGGAAATCTAAAAATACAGCAACAATGGACACTGAAAGATTACTTGACAGCAACTTTCTTTTTTGTTTTGACCAATCAACAATAATAAAACAAAAGGGTGGTCATCAGTCTCTCACTCCAGGTGCAGGAAGACGTCAAACACAACAGGTCAAACTAACAAATGCAAACAGTGTTAAACAGTCAGACAACAAAAAACATAAATTAAAAACCCAAACTTAAACCCAATTCCAACCAGACACGCAAAAGAAATGGTTACCCAAAATTCCTTGCAACGCCAGACCCAACACCATCACTACAATGCTTTTTGCTTTAACCCTCTAAGGGCGAGCATGTTATCGATGACACAATTTAATTTATAATTTTTAAAAAATTTTAATTTAAAATTTTTTTAAAAATGTAATTAAAAAATGTAATTAAAATTTAATTTAAAAAATTAAATTAAAATAAAAAATAAATAAAATAAAATAAAAATTTAAAAATTTGAAAAAAATTAATTTAATTTTTTTTTTTTTATATGACCGTTTTATCATAAAAACCCAGACAACTCAAGACACTTGTATATAAGGTTAGCTTCTGACAAGAAACATCTGAGACAGCACGCGCTCTCTTCATCTACTTTGGATAGATACAGACACACCAGACTTTTTTGCTAGCAACCACCAATCATCTGCGTGCATTTGTTGTCTGCACAGATGCCCCCTCCATTGCAAAGTGAGCTCCTAATTTAAAGTAGAAAGAGATGCAGAAATGCGCCGTCTTTGTAGTGCATGCCGTGTTTGCACTGTTGTCGGACCACTATGCTAGTACAGTTAAGCAGCACTGATGAGGCTGAAACTTTTGGAGTGAGCAGAGAAGCTGTAACACAAGTAAATACTGCGTGATGACCGAGGAAGAGTCGGCAGTTCACACTTTTAATTATCGGCTCATTTTTTTCTTATCGGAATTATTGGTGTTACGTCATAATAGCCCATATCAGCCGATAATTATGAGTAATTATGCAACCCTAATAATTATGTTAAAAAGATCATCTTTAGATCTTTAGATCATCCACTAAATGAATAAACACGTGGGCATCACCAGCTGAAAAAGTAATAACATAAAATAAAATTACATCTGATGAAGAAGAAATCCTCATCTTCCTCTTTAACTTTTGGCCTTTAACCTTTTTTGAAATCATTGACACGATCTATGGATGAATAAACATACCTATAGCGTGGAGCTGCAGCTGTGCTTTCCAGATGATTCCCAGCAGACCGGGCTCATGACGGAGCTCCTGCTCGTTCTGGACTTCACCAGCAGAAAGTTGCTCGCTGTCGGAAACTTCCTTAAGTTCCGAAGTCATGGTTCCTGCAGCTACAAAAGATCTTCAGCTCAAACTCGCACAAACACCGCCGTCCTCTGAATTCCAGCAGCTTCGATCATCTGCTAGTCTCTCAATCACAACCACGTTGTCTTTACGTTCAACACTTGTTCACTCATTTACGACACTTTGGAAAATGCTGAGAGTTCCGACACGAATCGTTCTTTGTGTCCAAAAACGTCACGAATGTCCGAACAAAACACCGCCGTCCTCGAAACACAAGCTAACGCTGCTAGCATCCTACTACTAGGCCTCTACTACGTCCTTCTTCTTCTTCTTTGTAAAGCTTTTTTTGCGATTGGTTTTAAAAATAGAAGTGGTTGGCGCATTAACTGCCACTAAATCGTCTGGAGTGTGGATCAGGAGAGTTTAACATAACCTATTCATAACACAAGCTTATGGCAAGCTAACGCTGCTGGCGCTCTTGCGACACTGACCATCATAGTACGGCAAGCGAAAGAGGTCAAAAATTGTCAGGAAAAGCACAGTAAAAGAAAAAAAAAAAAAAGGCATATTGGCCAAATAACACTGTTTGTGTTATTGCACATTTTAAGAGTAATAAAAGTAATTAAGGCTGGAGGCCCAAAGCGACTTTCTGGTACGTTCAAAACTGTGCATCCAAAGTATTGTTTTCATGTGTTAATACAGCCTTAGAAAACACTGAAATGTTTGAATAAAAAGACTTAGGTTTTGTCCAAATTCCCTCCCTAACCCATAACTACTAAAAAACTATATAGTGCCGTGGATTTTAAAGGCAATTCGCACACAATGCTCACTACTTTTCTTTTTCTTTTTTTTTTCATTTTCTAAACACCGGATGACGTAATAAATTTCACAAATTGAAAATCAAATGAATATCAACATTTCACAAAGTTTATATATGTCTCCACTGTGTTCTGATGGTGAAAATGTGGATGGTTAACTTAAAAATTTAAATACTTTTTAAGTTTAAAATTGTTTGACCGCAATGCATTGTGGGCTATATTTGCTAATCTAGTGACCATCGACACACCCCAATTTTTTGCAAAGACTTCTGGGAAATTTCAAGTGCTCTCGATTTTGGGATATGTTTAGACAGCACTAGGAAATGGTGAATGCATTACATGGTGCACTATACAGTGATAAGGGATGAGATTTGGACATAACCTTAGTCGAAAACAGTTGATATAGCTACCGTGCCCAGTGATTAAAGCTCCTGCACTTTGTTTTTTTCTAATGTGGGTATTGTCAGTTCAACTCCTGGGCATATACATCGAACATTGTTGGGGGTATGGATCGCAAGTAGCAAATTACTGTAATTTAATTACTTTTTAACGGAGGAATATAACAAATTACAGTTAAATTTCTGAATAAATTACAATTACTGGACTATATTAAACCTTCGTTACTTAGGTTCTGATATTATCTCTCGGCTAAATGAAACAAAACAGAGATTAATTTAAAAAAAAAAAAAACAACTGAGTAACATACGTGAACGTATGTGCATACAGAGAATGGGGTCAGTCAAAAGTACAGCCTATGTCTCACTTTGCATTCACGTTGTTTTCCAAACTCAACTCAACACAGTTTTATTTATATAGCCCTTTTGAAAAGCAGGCAGCTAAAACAAAGTTCTGAACACCAAAAACATAAAAGACACGTAAGATAAGTAAAAACAAACAAATCAACAAAATACAATAAGATAATACATAAAATATTAAAAGCAGTAAGATCACAGTTACAAAATAAAACCTGCTACAATGTGCGTGAAAAAGGCCTCTTTGTATCACCAATACAACATTTTTATAGAGCTTTTCCTGGTGATTATTGACCTCTTTCGCTTGCCATAAGCTTGTGTTTTCAGCACGAGCCACGAGGCGCTAGCAAAAAGTAGCTCATATCGTCGGACGTGGTGTTTGTTTGACGTGCGTGCGGTTTTTTTGGACTGAAAGGACGATACGTGGTTCGGGTCGGAACTCTCAGCATTTTCCAAAGTGTCGTAAATGAGTGAATAAGTGTTGAACGTAAAGACAACGTGGCTTTACGTTAAGCTGCTGGTGTTCAGAGGACGGCGGTGTTTGTGTGAGTTTGAGCTGAAGATCTTTTGCAGCTGCAGGAACCATGTCTTCACTTCAGTCTCTGAGAGAGTTTATCAGCGAGCGACTAGCTGCTGCTGCTGAAGAAATCTTCAGACACTGTGAAGGAACCATCGTCCAGTACGAGCAGGAGCTCTGTCGTCAGCGCAGACTGCTGGATATCTGCTGGAAACCTCAGCTACAGCTCCACCATATAGTTATGTTCACTTCAACAACAAGGTAGAGCCTTCATCTTCCACAAGATTGTGTTCCGTGTAAAAGTGGACACTTGACTTGTTCTGGTTGACTGTTTTGGTCCGCCATCTTGAAGCGGTAAACATTCGCCATGCAGTCGTCAACTTCTTTCATTCTTCTGTCCTTCTCCGCCTCTTTGTTGCTCTTTGCTTTTCTGTTTTAAAGTAGTTCTAAAATCATGTCGGTGTTTAATTACCTGGCTTTCTTTTTATTCCCTTTCAATTGGTTTTGTCCATTGACTGTACAAGAGAACTGGACTGAGCAGTCCCTCCCCCTCGTGCTCCAAATAGGAAGTAGAGGCAAAAATCACACAGACTTTTATTGAGAAATAAACAATGATTACTATTTTTAGAATAACTCTTCTGTTACATTCTTTTTACACCGCCTTGCTAAGAATAGTGTAATTTGTGGTAATTTTTCTTTATCTTGGTATGAACCGACCAATAAGATGCCTAAAAAAAAAAGTAGATGACTGCACATGAAACAGTCGGTGTTTTACAGCTTCTCTTGAGCTTGCTTTAAGTTAAGTGATATGGCATGTGGCCGTCTAACATGCTCACTCCAGATTGGAAGGAGTTGTTGCCATAGAAATGCTGACTTGCTCGCTGTCACAAACCAGTCATGGAATACTGAGGACATCTGATTTAGATTTTCAACTGCTATGTTTTTTTTTTTTTTCTTAAGACTGAAACAATGCCAACACTTTTTATTAAATCTGGGTTACCGATAACTGATATTTAAGCCAATATTCATTTGTAATATTAATTTTGTAAAATAAAATAAAATGGGGAACATGCTGTGATATGCTCAACTTGTGCTATTTTTACAGCGCTTGAGAAGATGTAGTTGATATTATTATTTGAAATCAAATCAATCAAAGACAAATTGGTGCACGTGCAATAATATAATTTTTCCCAATTCTAATTTTCTGTGTTTACACACTTTTTACAGGCCTGTACACGTGTGAGATAAAGATAAACCTTTTTTCCCTGTCTCTGCCAACCTCCTCACTACAAACAGTTTCAATTTTTAACTGGCTCTGTGCTGCCTGTGGATGGTTAACCAATCACATAATGCAGTGGGTGGGACAATGCTGAAGACAGAGGTGCAGCTGCCTCCGAGCCAAAAAAAACAAGTTTAATATCGGCCATTGGATTAAAACAAAAGGCAGATACTAATAGGTGTCAAAATAGTCAATATTGGCGCCAATACTGATATCGGTTTTGGTCGCCCCTTAATCTGATTCCAACATGGCGACGGACACATCGCGGAAAAATGGTGTATGAATTGACTTCATTTGGTTGGAACTGGAAGCAAGTCAATCTTTATGGGTAACGTCTCACTCGCTCAGTCCGGTTCTCTTATATAGTCAATGGTTTGTCTCTATGGTTTTGAATAGTAAGCTAAACGTTATTGATTTAGCGTTAAGGTTATGTTTAAATTTTTTGTTAAATCAACATTGTTATCACAAATTGAAATAATATTAATTCATAATAACCTGAATCTATGTTGGAGAGATATAGATATCCGATCTTAAGTTACAAACCGGATAATGATAATACACATAAAAGAAATGGTATGGTTGAGCCGGGGAGGGATTATATAAATTTGTTTCCTTTCAGGGAGTGAGAATGACAAGTTATCCTGTGTTTGACATGTCTTTATGGATGTAAACTTCTGATGATTGATTATTATTGCACACAAATTTACTTTTTTTTTTCTTTTGATTGCTTAAAAGAAACAATTTCTAATCTAATCTAAACTAACTCTGGATGTTATGATCATGATGTATTCCTTGTTCAGTCGTCTCAGCATTAATTCAGTGTTGGTGTCATAGCATGTTGAAGCAACATTAAACCATTAAAACCAAACATTGAATCAATATTGATTCACTTAAATGTTTATTTGCATTTATATTGATTTCAGGTCAAAACCATTTACAGTAGTATTAAATAATAATTTCAACGCTTTGATTTTAAAATGCATTACTCAATCCAGTAATAATCATATTTCTTAACATAACTTTTGGCTTATGAAAAGACCATATTGAAAACCAGCAAATGTAAAAGGGTGAAAATGTTTCAGAATCTAAATTTAATACGTAATGGACATAGATATAGAATTTATTTTAAAAATGGCGACAGATTAGGGAAAAACTGGTCAGTGTAAAATTGTGGAATGATACTTCATACAGATAGCTTCAGTAACAGTTTTGCATATTCAGTCTTTTGTATTTTATTAATTAGACCAAGATTATATAATATTTATCAGTTTGGTGGACCTCTCATAAATCTGTGCTTCTTCTTTAATGCTGTTTTTTTTGCCGTTTTTGTGAATTCAGGTTACATTTATTGTAGCTTAATGCAGCTAATGTAATACTAAACTTATCAACTCAGCTCTGGACACTTTGGCGAGCTCACCAGTTCACTTCTGGGATTCGTAAATAGTTCTCACACCGCTCCTTAACTCCGCAGCAGATCCGTACAGGCACACAGCCTCTGTCTGCGTGGTGCATGCTTCTAAATCAGCGCTTTTTAGAATAGCAAAACGTGAGGGCAGCGCTGAATATGAATGAAGCAAAGTGGTCATCCTAAATTCATAATCTGCGGTGCCCTCGTGGCGTTTGGTTCAAAGAGTGCGGATTCTAGTTTCTAGTTTATCTCCATACAGCACATTATTGACAGCTGCACACAATCCATTTAAACCCGTAAACCCACAGCAGAACTTGCTTTCTATTTGCGCTAATGTCTGTTTAGGTTAGCTTAGCTAGACAAAGCTCTCTCTTCAGGTTGATCATACTCGGTCATAACGTGCTCCCTCTTCAGATGTTCATGCATTATAGATAGATAGATAAACCTTTATTGTCATTATCGCAAGGACAATGAAATTGCAGCAACCGTTCCAGTGCAAGAAGTAGCATAAAAAATACAAGACATAATGTAAAATACGATATAAGTTTTTAAAAAAATATGTAGAATACTTATATAGAAAAATTATATACAATGAACTGAACCTGGTAAGTATATGTTGTCCATTTTAGTTTTCAGACTGTCTGCCGTTATGTGCAAAAAAAGCGAGGAATTTAAATAACCGGATTTACATATGTATATGTACATAGCAGTATAATAAATATATGAACATATCAGACATAATGTACAGAGTGTTGAGCAGTTATCTGTGTGAATTGGAGTTCAGCATGGATACTGCTCTTGGAAAAAAGCTGTTTTTCAGTCTGTTTGTTTTTGTTTTGATGCATCTGTAGCGTTTTCCAGAGGGCATCAGGGCAAACAAGTCCGAACCGGGGTGTGAACTGTCTTTGTCTTTTTTAGCTTTGCTGAGGCACCGTACAGAATAGATGTCAGCCAGGGAGGGGAGGGGGCATCCTATGATCTTCTGCGCCGTCTCAACCACTCCCTGGAGCCTCTCCTTGTCCGCGACGGTGCAGCTGCTGAACCATACTGTTATGCAGTATGTGAGCAGGCTCTGGATGGAGGATTGGTAGAAGGTCAGCAGCAGGTTGGTGCAGAGACGGTTCTTCCTGAGGACCCTCAGGAAGTGCAGACGCTGCTGAGCCTTCTTGATGACAGCTGTGGTGTTGGCTGTCCAGGAGAGGTCTGCAGAGATGAGGACACCGAGGAACCTGATGGTGTGGACCCTCTCCACGAGCTCGCCGTTGATGTGTAGGGGGGCGGGGTCGGTGCTCTGCTTCCTGAAGTCGATGATGACTTCCCTGGTCTTTTTGGTGTTCAGAGTGAGGTTGGTCTCTGAAGACCAGGTTGCCAGCTTCAGGACCTCCTCCCTGTAGGCAGACTCCTCCCCTCTGGAGATAAGTCCAACCACTGTGGTGTCGTCGGCGAATTTTATGATCCAGTTATTGTGGTGGGCTGGACTACAGTCATAGGTGTAGAGGCAGTATAGCAGAGGGCTCAGCACACAGCCCTGAGGAGAGCCGATGCTGAGAGTGCGGGTGGAGGAGAGGTGGGGGCCGAGTCTCACAGCCTGTGAGCGGTCTGAGAGGAAGTTGTAGATCCAGTTGCATGTGGGGGGAGGGATGCCAAGAGTGGCTAGTTTCTCACAGAGACTGTCCGGAATTATCGTGTTGAAGGCTGAGCTGTAATCCACGAAGAGCATCCGAGCGTAGCTCTGGTGCTGCTCCAGGTGGCTCAGTGTGGAGTGAAGAGCAACAGCAATGGCGTCCTCTGTGGATCTGTTTGCTCGGTATGCAAACTGATGGGGGTCCAGGTCTGTGGGGAGATGATCTTTGATGTGTTGAAGGAAGAGCCGTTCAAAACACTTCATTATCACCGAGGTGAGGGCCACTGGACGGTAGTCGTTTAGGTTGGTGGTCGGAGACTTCTTTGGAACAGGGATTATTGTTGCAGATTTCAGGCAGGATGGGATCTCTGCCTGAGCCAGGGAGAGGTTGAAGATCTTTGTGAAGGTGGGGGCGAGCTGGTGGGCGCACGCCTGAAGCACTTTGCCTGGTACTCCATCGGGACCAGCAGCCTTCTTTGGGTTCACTGTTTGGAGCACCCGTCTGACGTCGTGCTCCTGCACAGTGAGTGGAGGTGTGTCAGGGGTTGGGGGTGGTGCTGGAGCAGAGTGATGTTGTGGGAGTCCAAAACGAGCAAAGAAGCGGTTCAGCTCCTCTGCTTGTGCAGCATCTGGAGCTACTGTAGGCACCTCACTTCCTCTGAAATTGGTGATGTCCTGGATGCCTCGCCAGACCTCCCGTGAGTTATTGCTTGAGAGATTGGTCTCTATCCGCATCCTGTGGTCTGCTTTGGCATTTTTAATTCCTCTTCTCAGGTCAGCTCGAGCAGCACTGTATAGTGCTCTGTCACCTGACCTGAAGGCGGTGTCGCGTGCTCTGAGGAGTGTGCGGACTTGGTTGGTCATCCAGGGTTTCTTGTTTGGGAAAACCCGAATAGTTTTGTCCACCGTCACATTCCCAATGCAGAACTGTATATAGTCCAGCACTGTTCCTGTGAGTGGCTCCAGCTCTTGTTGGTGAAATAAGTTCCAGTCCGTTTCCAGGAAGCAGTCCTGCAGCATGGGCAGAGCATCATTAGGCCACGTTGTGATGGTCTTTGTGGTGGGCCTTGACTGGCGTCTGCGGGGGGTGTAGGCCGGGAAGAGCAGGAGGGAAAGATGGTCTGATTGTCCGAGGTGGGGGAGGGGGGTGGCTTTGTAAGCATGCTTGATGTTGCTGTAAACGTGATCCAAAGTGTTCTCCCCCCTTGTAGAACACTTCACATGCTGGTAGAACTTTGGGAGAACTGTCTTTAAGTTAGCCTTATTAAAGTCTCCCTCTCCCCGCCGTCGGGGTGAGCCCGCTGCTGTTTGTTAACGGCATTCAGCAGGAGAGAGAGCGCGGTGTATTGTAGTGCTATCATGGTACACAAGTTCTGCCTTGCTGATATTGCATTGGACACTTTTTTCATTTATTTTTCATTTATTTTATTTATGTTTCCCAAATTTTCAAGCTCTGTTGGCGTGTTGTTCTGGTACTCAAGCCTTCCCATAACTACCTGTGACATCACCCAGATTAGCATGTGTGTCAAAGAGAATGGCAGACCTGGCATTAGGAAACGTGCACTGTAGTTTTGAGATTGAAATAAGGAAAAATTAACAAAACAACATGTCGACTAGCAAATTAGTTGTCGACCATTTTGATAGTTGACGTAGTTTCAACTAATCGAGTAATTGTGGAAAACGCACATCTTAAACATAATTCGCTTTTAAAGTTGAAGTGTTTATGCTTTATGCCAACTAAAAATAAAGGCAATTAAGACAATGGCTGATAAAATCTTTAATAAGTCCTGCAGCTTTTTTCCTTTTTTTTTCTGGCATTAAAACAAGACTTAACCCTTGTGCTCTCTTATGGGGTCCAGATGACCCGACCTGTATATTGGTGTGTGATCCCTCCCATGACAAAGGTAGACAGGATTTAATGTTTGACACAGACACCAGTGAAGATCTTTTGGGGAAATAAAGTTCAGTGCGTTGTCTTGTGGGGTCTAGACTAGGGCTGGGTGATAAAACGATAATTATTGATGTCGCAATAGAACATTTTTTCGATAGAAGAATATAACTTTATTGAGAAAGGGAGAAAGGGACAATGCATATTAATGAACATTAAAAAAAAATGTAAATATGCCAGATTCTAGCCTCAGGCTAATTTCCATCTGGAGTCCCTTGGCAGGTTAAGTCTATCGCGATAGACTTTTATTTTGAAGGGTCCGCAAAAAACACTTGCTAGCGAACAGTTTCTCCTATTTGACGAGTAAAAGTTAGAGTTAATCACCACAGGGCGAGTAAGTGTTTGTATCTAATTATTGTGTTTATTAACTCTCATTTCGGTCATGTTTTGGACTCCACTCCGCGTCCTTCGTCTGCATGAAAGGTAAACAAACGCGCACAAGCCGAATTCTACCAGCAACCCCCACTGCCGCTGTGTACCTCGCGCCCCGCGGGCTTTATTACAATCATTGTCTGTCCACGCCGAATGCATTTGGGGTCAAATTAATTTATTGTTCACTGTATTAGTTTTAACAAGCGTCAGATTTGATTCTTGTCAGTCATCAGAAAGTCTGTCGCTCTGAAGCCCCGCTGAGTGTGGAAGAAGCTTCCGTCAAAACCTTTCTGGAACTCTTCGTGAAGAACGCGGATACCGAGAGATTGATTTATTTTGAAGAGCTGAATAAAAACATCGGTACACTTCTCCGAGTCGGAGTTCAGGAGACCTTCCAGTGAGCAGCGGCCGCTGTCGCACACGCATCGAGCTCCTGGACCCAGCGGACAAGCGCCGAGATGGGAGAGCTGTGGCAAGCCGTTAGGTCAAAAAACGCGGGTATGGCAGTGCGTCACCTAGACATGTACTATGGTTAATAATACTTATTTGAGATATTTAAATGTTGCCACAGTTAGTTTCAATACAACAATTACTACCGAAATTAATGAAAGTTAAATTTCAAAATTGCAGGTTAATTTGGTGTGATAGCATATGAAGCATTCCTTTCTCTCAGTTTTTGTCTCCAGACATGTACATGTAATAGGAAAATACATGTTTTGTTTATGTTCAAAGTTCAAAATGTGTGAGTTAATGCTTTTAAGTACTTTATTTTTTCAAACATATATTTTTAACTCTTCAAAAAAAAATTTTAGGCTTTCATCTTCTTTTTTCTTGTTTTTTTTGCTTGTTACTGATCCAAAAAATGATCCAAACTGTGACCTTAAAGCTGTGACACGATCCGAGCCGTGTGTTTTGTGATCCGTTACACCCCCACTAAATACAACAAAAATAATTTGTAGTACATTATTACATTTTTGTTATGTGAACCCTGAAAACATTGGAATTTATTTGTAGACTTAATACTTTGTTTTTTAATGGAACTGAATAAACAGTTTATCTATTTCATAAACTTTTGAAACTTGAAAGCTTTTGCTTTTGTTAATTTATATATATATTCTTGGTTATTAAAAAAGTAGTTGCGTAATTTCCATTGGATCTGTTATGCTTAGTGTGATAGTAAATAAATATTTAAATTTAAACAACCTGCTGATGGATTTACATTTCATTTTTGAGCCACAAAGTGTTCAAATATAGTTATTTGGTTTATATCGTGATCAATATCGTTATCGCGCAATATGTAAAAAGCTATATCGTGATATATAAAATCCCATATCGCCCAGCCCTAGTCTAGACCCCACTTTTATTGTAAACATGCCTAGGATACAACAGGGGTGACATCAAATGAGGCTGGCAGACTGAATCAACAGAAGAAAAAAAACCCATAAGCCTATGGTATTTTTTTAAAGCTACAAAAATTATATTTAATTAAACAGATAAGATATTTCAAAACTTATGGACAGATATAAACACACTGAAAATGTTTGCTTTCTGAGGGCGATTTATAAAGAGCGCAGATTTTGCGCACTGCACATGTCATGTCAAGCTCCTTACCCCAAAGTTTGTAGACTATGAAGTGCGTCCAAACATTTGTCTTCATTGATGACGGGTCAGGAGGAATCTCTTTTTCTTCTCCCCATGTCAAGCTCCGCTCGCCTCCAGGAAAAACAAACTACGGTAGCCATTTCAGGAAAATCATTATGGCTTGCAAGTAAGAAGTTAGCAGGTTTGAGCCATTGAATGAAATATAAAAATGCAGGAATATGAGGAAAAAATCGATTCTTGGATATCTAGAATCGATTCTGAATTGTTAAAAATGAGAATCTAGATTCGAACGTGAAGCGATTTTTTTTTTTTTTTTTTTTTTTTTTCTTCCCCCACACCCCTAGTGTGTGTGGGTGGGTGTGTGTGTGTGGGGGTGGGTGTGTGTGTGTGTGTGTATATATATATATATATATACAAGTATATATATTTCAGTATGTAAGTATGTATATTCCATGATGTATAATTCAATAATTTATTTCTTAATTGCAGGAGAGAGCGGATGCTGCTTGCACTCTGCTGCGCGCCGCCTTGCAGCGCTTCCATGTCTTGTGTGAACCTATTGTTACTATCTTTACTTTGAATGAGAACTAAAGTGTTACAATTGTTAAAACTGCATTTTTCCCAACTAATGTGATTTATATTTTTATTGGTACCTGGCTATGTACAAACTCCTTCAATAGTATCAATGGGCTCCTTTTTTTTTTTGTTTGCAGACCTCCCTAGTTATTTTGTGAAGGAAAAGTTGGACATTTGCAACCAGCAGAGGAACTCCAGAGTGGAACAGGAAGAACCAGAACTTCAAAAGATTGTAGAGCAACAGAATGAACCAGAACAAGATGAACAACAACCTCCAAACAATAAAGAGGAGCTGAAAGAACGAGACTCTTCACAGATTGAAAATGAACCAGAGGAACCAGAACCTCCACAGATTGAAGAGGAACAGGAAGAGCCAGAACCTCCACAGATTGAAGAGGAACAGGAAGAGCCAGAACCTCTACAGATTGAAAAGGAACGAAGGAAACCAGAACCTCCGCAGATTAAAGTGGAACAGGAAAAGCCAGAACCTCTACAGATTCAAAAGGAACTAAGGAAACCAGAAACTCCACAGATTAAAATGGGATGGGAAGAACCAGAACCTCTCCAGATTGAAATTGAATTAGGGGAACCAGAACCTACAAAGATTAAAGAAGAACAGGAAGAGCCAGAATCTCTACAGATTGAAAAGGAACCAGGGGAACCAGAACCTCTAAGGGTTGAAAATGAACTAGGGGAACCAGAACCTCTACAGTTCGAAAAGAAACTAAGAGAACCAGAACCTGTAAGGGTTGAAAATAAACTAGGGGAACCAGAACCTCCACAGATTAAAGAAGAACAGGAAAAATCGGAACTGCTACAGATTGAAAGGGAACTAGGGGAATCCAAACTTCCACAGATTGAAGAGGAGCAAGAAGAGCTCTGCATCAGTCAGGCAGAAAAGCAGCTTGATCTGACGGAGGAGGCTGACAACTTGATGGAGACTCTTACTTCTGTGGAGACTGAACACAGTGAAGCAAATGTAAACAATCATCAGAGCTTAAATATAACTGATTGTCAGGATGAAGAAGAAACCCAACATGAAGAATTATCTTCAGATGGAGAAATAGACCTGCAGAACAGAGTTTCGAAGAAGAGAAGGGACGAAACGTATGGCCAAAATGTGGACATCTGTTATATGTTAGAAAGTCAGTGTGTTTCTGATGTTAGTAAAAATCCCCCAAAGAGGACTGTCGTTAGAAAATGCAAAAAATCTTCAAAAGAAAATAAGATTTCCTCTATAAAGTCTGGTAAAAGTGGAAAAATTGCTGCCCAAGTGTCTCTGCACATATTAGATGATACTGATAAAAGATATTATGTCTGTGAGAAATGTGGTGAAAGTTATACACAGTGGTCTCAACTCAAAACACACATGAGATTTCATACAAGAGAGAAAAGTTTCACTTGTGAAGAATGTAATGCTTGCTTTAGTTCTTTATACAAACTCAAAAGACACTGGAAAATCCATACAGGAGAAAAGCCCTTTTCTTGTAAGGAATGCAATAGAAGTTTTAGTCAAACATATATTCTCAAAAGACACATGAGAACTCATACAGGAGAGAAGCCCTTTCTTTGTAAAGAATGTAATGGATGTTTTAGTCGTGAATCTTGTCTTAAAATACACATGAGAACTCATACAGGAGAGAAGCCTTTTTCCTGTAAAGAATGTGATAAATCTTTTAGTCGTGAATATAGTCTCAAACTGCACATGAGAATCCATACAGGAGCGAAGCCTTTTTCATGTAAAGAATGTGATAAAGGTTTTAGTCATAAATCTGTTTTGGATACACACATGAGAACTCATACAGGAGAGAAGCCCTTTTCTTGCAAAGAATGTGATAAAAGTTTTAGACACAGCTCTGTTTTGAAAACACACATGCGAACTCATACAGGAGAGAAGCCGTTTTCATGCAAAGTTTGTGATAAAAGTTTCAGTGATGAAGGTAATCTCAGACAACACATAAGAACTCATACAGGAGAGAAGCCTTTTCCTTGTAAAGAGTGTAATAAAAGTTATAGTTCTGCATCTTATCTCAAGCAACACATTAGAAGTCATACTGGAGAGAGGCCTTTTTCTTGTAAAGAATGTGATGCAAGTTTTAAACAAAAATGTAATCTCAAAAACCACATGAGAACTCATACAGGAGAGATGCCTTATTCTTGTAAAGAATGTGATGCTTGTTTTAGATATAATTCTACGCTCAAAACACACATGAAAACTCATACGGTAGAGATGCCTTTTTCTTTTCAAGAATGTCCTAAAGGATTAAGAGAAAAATCTTAGCTTCGGAATACACAGGAAGACTCAGCAGGGTACTCGTCCAGTAAAAGACTTCGAGATTATGTAGGAGTGTAGGAGTGATAGCCTTTTATAAAAGTCCTTTTTATTTTAGCCAAAAAAAAAAACGGAATTTGTGAAATGATAAATGAGCAAAAATTGAAATATTTGATTTTTTTTTTATTCATTTTTTTTTTACAGGTAATAAAAATCCCTGGTTTTGTGTCAAGAAAATTTAAATATTCAAGCGTTTTGTTGAAAACTCTGTGTCCGACCCTGCTCTACTAATTGAGTAAAATTGCCTTTACCCTTTACATCGAGATTTTGTTCTCTGTCAGTATACTTCAAAGATGATTCATAAGATTGTTTATTTATTTTGTATAAAGTGTTCAGTGGGGTTGTGGAGTCTTGAAAAGCTGCTTTGTGTTGTTATCCAACATTTTACAGTAGTGAAGTGCCTGTGCAGTTAACACAACTGATTCTGATGGTGAGAAAACTGGCCTTTTTAAAAATAATTCTGCACTTGACTGTAGACAACCACTACTATAAGGTGTTGCATTTTGGTTCAAAGCTGCTTTATTTACTTCAGTTTTAAGCTGCCTTGCTCCACATCAAATACAGTTTGTTTACGTTAAATGTAGAGGAGAAAAAAAGTATCACAAGCATCAAATATTGACACCAATAATCACTTGATCCTTAATCTCAATACATGGTCCACAAATAAATTAAAAAAAATATTCAAATAACTTTTCGATGATGCAAAACATTCAATTTTTTTTCCAAGATTGTTGCAATTTAGATATTTATTATTTATTTGGCAACAAGTCGGTTATTTACATCACAATCGATTTTGTATTTTTTTCCTTAACATAATCTTGTATGTATCTTTGCTTTTGAACTAATACAAGTGTGACTCTGTACTAAATTGGTATTTCAATGTTTATTGGTTATCTTTTAAGCGTGAACGACCGAAGAGTTAAGGTTGTTCAAAAAGTGTTCTACCTCCTGTGCGCTGATGAAAGCTCCAGAAGTAAAGAGTTAAACTTTTTGTCATCTGTGTCAGTAGAAAACAATAGATTCTACTGACCTGAACCAATTATGTTAATAGGTAACCATTATGAAATATATTAAACTTGTTTGACAAAAAACCTTGTTTTCAATGTTTTTATAAATAGAAATCTAGTTTTGGTTCAAAACAGTTAACTCTTAAGCTCCTGCATGACTTTTACCAGTTAACATTACTTTTTGTATTGCCAATTTAGTTTAATAACAGTTTAAAGCAAGATTTTAATCAATAGAATGTTATATTAATGTTTTGTTTAAAGTCATTTAGTTCACTATTGTGGTTATAGTGTATACAGACAAATGTGTATGGTTTTGAAGTCTGTGACATAGTATATTGTATATATCTTTAATTCTAACACTTTTTACACAAGCATTTCATTATTTTGAACCAAAAAAAACTGTTTCATTTTTGTACAAAATGTAAGCAAATAACTGCTTTGTGAAGAAAACAAGTAACAGATGGGTAATTTTCTCTTTTGTTTGTGATTTGTGAACTTTAGAACTCTTTATCTGTTCTTTTTAGTATTCAGTGTTTTGTCCCAACCTTTTACTATGAAGAATAAACTGGTTGTGAACATCATTGGGAAAAGTGAAGTTTTTTCCACAGTACGGGTTGCTGCTGTTTCTTGGTTCCAAAGATGAGCTCCTCTTGTCTTGTTCTGACTGAAGAACACGAGACTGAGATAAGATCAGGGATACGTCAGAAGCTGTGAGAACGACTCAAGAAAATAAACTGCTTCTCTGTGATTTTTCTCATCAGCCTGAGTGAGGCAGTGATGGGGACGTAGATCAACAGCAATCTCAGAAATTAATCTATCTTGGTTTACTCTTCTAGCTCATCTTAAGTCAGAAAGTGGGCGGGACCAGGCGTGTCTTTTACACATCATTGCAAAGATGTTAAAAAGTGGGCAGAGGTTATACCATGTGACCGAATAGATGTTATCATGCAGATGGAACCTACACAAGAGTGGACCAGTGTATAGGCAAAATCAAACTTCTGTTTGTTGATTTTGATTAGTACATTTCTGGGCTATTATTGTTGCTTGTAGATGTTTATTTAATCATTGTGGTCATGGATTATGCTGAGACAATGTATGTCGTCTAAATATGCATGACAATATTAAACATATGTTGTATGCATCTGAATCTGGAGGGAACATGAAAGGATTTCTTGAACAAAAAGTAGTGAATGTGGTTAAAAAATTTTGTAGCCATTTTTTTTAGTGCTATTTGGATCTAGGACTCCAATAATCAGAGATTATGCCTTTGTCCATCTCTATTTATGGTCTATGGTTCCAACACAACCATCAAAGAAACAAAGTCTAGGATATGTGTGTTCCAGATTTGGGGTTGGGATCATATAGAGGTAAAGAACTTTGTGCTGTTACTGCAGTAACTGGTTTAAACCCAGGTCCCAGAAAGATATTCAGAGAATCAGTGAGACACACATAGACAATGCTGCAGTTCAACATTTTATTACTTATTTTTGGTGTTAGGCATCTGTGGGTAAATCCAGCACTAAAACACAAGAAAGCTTTATCTACCTTGTAAAACTTGTAAGAATAATTATCTATTTATTCATTCAAATTATTGGAAGTTTGTTAAATCAAAAACCTGTGGATTAAAACATGATGAAAATATATAATAAAACCAAAATAAATCAAAATGTTAGAAAAAAGTTTAGAAATATTGGGTAAAAATAAACCAAACTTTAAAGTTGAGTCTCTTCTATCAAAAGTCTCCACAGTAGATGAAGGCCTTATCTTCACAGACAAGACCCACAAAGCTGATATCAATCCTCACTGTGGATTTGAGTCCAAACTCCAGGAATTGTCATCAGATCTTTGCAGCAGCAGCATCTGGTGATTGAGACTTTCAATCCACAAAAATTCAACATACTTCATCAACATCCTTGGACTTTCTTTTGTGCCTTCTCAGTGTTTCTGTTCTGCTGAAGCATTCAGATCAGTGATTCTAAGTGAACTTCCTTCGATTCTTTAAAAGGGAGGATGATGTTCAACTTCTGTCATCGGCTGTCTTTTCTTTCAACTTCTTTATATGGATTTCAAAGATTTAAACTTTTCAGGTCTAAAACAAAAACTTGATGCAAAAAAAGTTACATTCTTAGATTAAAAGCGAATACATAGTTTCTGGTAGAATTCATCAAGTAAAAATGTAAAAGTCCATACGATCAAAGAAAAAATACTTTGTAGATAGTGAACTTAGAGTAAAGTAAATGTTGAGAATTGTCTATTTCAAAGGATCATGTCATCCCTTTTCATAGTGTTGCACAACAACATTTGAGCTTCAGAAAAACACGACAGAATGTTTTTTTTTTTTTGTCATGACAGCTTTGACTAGAAATGCATAAAAAATTTTGATTAAATGCATCTTCCATCTATAAAGAACTGGAAGAGAAAGAAGTTATTGAGAAGATTTTAAGGAGGAAACAGATTGAAAACAAATCTAAACACGTTTGTGAGTGAAGAGACAGACAAGGACAGGCAGAACCATTTGTTCACCAGAGGTTCTCTGATGGAACCACAACTTTCAATCTAAACTCGACACAGAACCATTGAAGAACCAGGCAAGAATCTAAACCCAAATCCAGGGTAGACGGGTTCAGTGAATGTGGTGTTGAAGGTGTGAAGGTGGATCAGTGAATCATTGGAAACTCCGAAGACAGACAGAGTTCCAGCAGGACAGTCCAGATACACTGCTACTCTGTGAGAGGAAGAGTTGGAGGAAGAGAAGGAGGAAGAGATAATTGTTTGTCTGTTATTGTGACAGACAGAGTAACCACGATCATGAGTGCAGATCAGACTCCAGGACTGATTGTTCCATCCAAACACACAGTCATGACTGTCTCCTTTTCTTCTGATCCCTTTGTAACTCATTGTTATAAAGGTTTATGCAAACGTTCATAGAAACACAAATTCAGTTCTATGTAAAGGACAAATGAAATGTTTGAGAACATGTTGAACAAGTTTGTGTCCAAAGATACAAGCAGTGAAACAAATATTGTTAGTTGTATAAACAATGACTAATCAGTCTCGAAAAGTTTAGATCATTTTGAATAACATGATAAAAACAAATAAATAATGATCAAAAGCAACTCAAAAGTGATCATTTTGTGGAGATTTTTACTTCATCAATGCTTTGTGTCCAAAAAGATTTGCTATTGGATGAAATAACAATGAAATTGACACTATGTTGTGCAGAAATGACTAAATGTTGTAGAGGTTGCACTAACTATTGTGGGAGGTTTAATTATTTTGTGAGAAACGCACCAAAACTCTAAACATATTATAGTCATGTTACAGTACTGATCAAAATTTCTGCATATTGTATGTTTTCTGTTATTGGAGGATAGGCAGTGAGGTGGAGCAGCAACAGGTTCCATCTCTTATCAGTTTACAGTAAATGCTACCATCTCTGTTTTTGAAGAATAAAACTTGGCAAACCAAAAGATGACATGAACTTGTCTTGTATATTTATGTTTCACAGTGCACCTTTAAACCCTGCATTACCAAAAAGTTCACCTTTTTCTCAGATCCAGTTGGACAGGTTTTGTATGGGGAAAAAAATAGAGATTTGTGGATGTGTAATTCTTGATTTGTAGCTCATATAATATGTTTGTGCTTAAGTAAAAAAATTAAAACATTGAAAAAAATACAGAATACAACTTAATCATGCACTAATTAAAATTACAACGTTTGAAGCTACTTATACATGCAAATCTTCATAAATTTAGCACGAATCACCTCTTTCGCAAACACAAAACTTCAGTTACGTACAGATGTATCAGACTCTTTTCACATCTCACTGATTTGTCCATGAATGATGCATTTAAATGCTGCTAGAATGCTCATTCATTAGAGTTTTCTTATCAGCCATTTTGAACTTAGATTTTTAGTAGTGGAAACATTTGAACCTCAAAGGTTTTTTGAGAGTTGGAGGTTGTTTTATCAAATTTGTACTTTCACAATAAGCTCTATTTTCTACTGGCTGTTTTTGTTCTTGATTTTGTTTTCTTGGTTCATTTTCCAACAAACTCAAGTTCAGGAAATGAAAAGCTGCCTAAAAGATTTAAATAAATTTAGCTTACAAATAAGGATGTTTTAATTTTAGGATTTATACACCTATGCATTAACCGTTGCGATGTTTTTTTTTTCATAGGTGAAACGCAGACTCGCTGCCCAGGCCGGCTCTTGGCTGATGTCCTGAAATGGGCAGCACCCTCACGGAGTGAAAGACGGATCCTCTGAAATCGAGTCGATTTACTTCTGGGTAGCAAAAGAGTGTCATGGTTCTGCTCTGCTCCTTCACCCCTCCCTTCCTTCCTCCACTCTAATTTCATTCACCTGTGTTAATTAAGTTCTCATCGTGCTCCAGTTGGTGTTCACACTATTTAAGATCCTCACTTTCACCTCTTCACTGCCAGTTCGTTGAATCAGTCACATTCCAGCTAGAGTAACAAACCTTGCACTCCTAGTCTTTTCATGTTTTTGACCCTTTTCTGGCCTGGTAACGAGTTTAAGCCTGTCCCCTGTCTGGAGTTTTTCTGCCCTGGTTTTTCCTCCTCCGTTTCCATCCTGAAGAGGCGTGACGTTTCCAGTTCCCTCATCTCAACACGGAGTAAAGCTGCCCCAACACTGGTCTTCACCCTCCGGTGGATCCTCATCCTGTACACAGCAGCAGTGGAGGAATCTTCCATCATTCCTGACACCATCCGCCCTGCACTTGCCTTCAAAGGCTCTTCTCTCACGTCTGCTTCTGGAGTTCTAAGTAAGAGATCACCATCACCCAAGCGTGGAACCAGGGTCTCTAAATAACTCTGTTTATCTGACTTTCAGGCTCACCTGTGCATCTGGCGGCCCACTGATTAATACTACCTCCCTAATAAACACACTGTTACCTGTGTTTGCTCTGTTTGGGTTGTCCTCCCTATTTCCTAACAGAGTTCACAAAAATAACTTGTACTTCATTTCGGTCTTCTAAATGTCTTGCCTAAAGTAAGTGTATGCTCATTCATGTGGATATAGTTTACCTAAAGACTTGAGAAAATCAGCAAACTGCCATCAAAAAACAGTTTTTATAATGTCAAATACCTTAATTGATTTAAAAAAAAATGCAAGTTTCTGTTGTCAGTTGTCAGGTTTCTGGGTAAAAAGAACTTTAAAAATTACTTTGTCTTTGTCTCAACTCAACTAATTATTTTAGGAATGTTATTGACCAGAGCAGATTAAATTCCAGTCTATTTGTCTTTGGACTTCTGGTTTATTGTCATTGTACAAAATCTAATCAAAGACGTCAGTGACTTGTCTCGTTACACATTTGTGATTCCGACTCAGGCATTCTTTGATTTTTACAGAAACAGATTTAAAGATATACTGTGGTATTTGATAAGCAAACCTGTTTCTGTTTTTCAGATCAGAAACTGATTAGTCTTCTTTTACCTTCTGATTTAACTGCGTGAGAGACTTTAACCCAGAAACCAAACATATGTAACTATTTTAACAAAATATTAAAAAATTTAAAATAAGAGTAAAATGAAAAAAAATCTGTAATTCTGTTGAGTGAGTTCTACTCCGATCTTTGGGTGTTTATTGCTGACACAGGCAGATCCACAACATCAACCAAACATTCAGACTTTTAAAGAATGTGGATCTTTCAGATAATTTTTTTAAACATTGTTTCTGCTGTTGAAGGTGGTCCAGATTCTGTTTGGAAAGATGTCCCGCAGCAGAACCACACTCCCAAAGGCTATCTTTGTTCATCTGTAACAGGATGAGTTAAAATGGCTGCAGATTCTTCAGAAGATAACAGTTGCCCATATCTGTGATTATCTGCTGTAGGAATGAAGGGTGGAATCTTTATGATAATGGCTCTGCATTAAGGCTTCAGGATGGAATTAATTCTAACAGATCAGATCAATGTCCTTCTCTCTGCTAAAGAGACAGAAAGTTTCCTTCTAAGAAGAATCCAGAGTTCATGATCATAAATATCAACTGAAGCTCAAATCAGAGCTGATCAGACTGCATGGAGCCAAAAGTCAAGAAAGACTTTTCGACTGAAATGTTTTTTTTATTTTAATCATAAAGGATGTGTGACTGCAGGACTAAACCTCAAGCCTCAGAATTCTGCTGTAACATTTTTTTCTATCTGGATGCAGAAGACAAACAAGATCCATCTGCTCCTGACAGATGGAGGTCAGTTTGGATGATCTTGTTGGAAATCCTCTCATTCTGCTTTGGGTTTTCCAAATCTTTCAAACAGACTGAAGAGCGCAGGTCTGATGATGCCAAAGAAAACTCATTTTCACAGAGAAAAAAACTTCAATGTTTAAAAGAAGGTTTCTTTAAATCAGTCTAGTCTTTTTAGTTTCTAAAATAATCCTTGACTCCAAACTAATAATGTGCTTTATAAATAGAGATTTCCTCTTTTTCCAACTTCAATGTTCTTAGTTTGAAATTAATATTTCCACTGTTTAGTTAAACAGTAGATCTGGCTTCATCTGTGCAGTTTGAACTGCAGCTCTAAAATCACACTTGACTCAAGTTTACACAGAAACAGTGGAACACAGAAATATTTACACAGAAAAATTATATATTTTTATATTCAAAACAATTTTTACACAAATTCTCTTCTTCAAGAACCAGAAATGTCTGGATCTGACTCCCAGACATTTGACCTTCAGAGAAGAACCTAGTGAAGGTCAAGTCCCAGAAATAGTGTCTCTTTTGTTCGACTGCTCTGGAAGCAGTCGAGTCTGCAGTGCGATGTTAGAGACTTTAAAGTTTACAAAAAAAGTACAAAAATAAAAATGAATCATCTGAAGAATCCTATAATCCCTAAAAACCTGTGCTGTCTGCAGCAGCCCCTCCCATACCCACGAAAACAAGTTCCTGAGACACTGCCCTGTCGTTATTTGTATAGATATCCAACTTCATATTTTTGTGAGCAGTGTATATTCAATTCAAACATTTTTTATAGAAACTTTTCATTGTTTTGAAAAAAAAAACTACATTTTGTGAAGAAAACAAACAACAGACTGGTGTTTTTTTTTCTCTTGTGTGTGTGATTTGTGTTTTATAGTAGAGATTAAAACTCGAGTTTTTTCTTTTATAATTCTTACCCTTGCTACCCTTCATGCGTGGATTTGACCAAAATAGTAGTAAATAGTAGTAGAAGTCAGAAAGTGGGTGAGGACCAGGTGTCTCTTTGGCACAAAGTTGCAACTATGTCAATAAGTGGGCAGATGGAACCTACACAAGAGTGAACCTGTGACCATTTGTTGTTAAAAACAATGTAAAGGCAATGGTAAACTTTTGTTTGTTGATTTTTATTATGACATTTCTGTGCTATTATTGTGGTTGCAGATGTTTAGTTGACCATTATGGTCATGGATTATGCTGAAACAATGTATGTCGTCTAAATCTGTGTGACAGTATTAGACATATATGAAGTAAATATGAAAGTAAAAAAAAAAAGAATTCTCAACAAGATGTTCAAAGAATCAATGAGATTCATACAGACAGAATGTTGCAGATAAACATTTTATTGTTTCTTTTGGATGATATACATCTGTGCATAAAAACCACGCAAAAAACACAAAGCTTTATTGATCTTGTAAAATTTTATCAATAATGATCAATTTATTTATTCACACTATTGGATATCTTTTTTTAAATCTTTGGAAGAATTTTTTTTTTATCTCTTATTCCCTTTCAATTGATTATGCAAAATTTCTATTTTATGTATCATTACCTGATTGCAGGAAATAAACAATTTCATTCATTCTTTCATAAACCTCTGGCAAACATCAACAAATATACGAGAAAAGGAAGAAAACATGATAAAAAAAAAGTATATATAATAAAACCAAAACAAATCAAATGTTGAAAGACTTTAGAAATACTAAGTGAGAAAAAACAAACTCTACATTTTGAATCTTTTTCATCAAAAGTCTCTACAGTAGATAAAGTCCTTAGATTCTCGTTTGAGTCCAACTCTGGGAATTGTCAGTAGATCTTTGCAGAAGATGCAGTCATGACAGCCATGATGAAGACTTTCAATGTACAGGAATTCAACGTCCTTCATCAACATCCCTGTTCTCTTCTCACTGATTCTGTTCTGCTCAAACATTCAGATCAGTGACTCTTCTTGAGGAGACTCTGAGTGAACCTCTTCAGTTCTTTTGACACCATTAAAACTCCAAACTTTATTTATTTGTACAGTGCCTTTCATTCATATGAAGCACAAAGCCCTTTACATAAAAACAATAAAATTCTGATTAAAAAAGGCTGTGTTTAAAAACAGAAACAAAGAAAATAAGACATTTACACAAAATTTGCATCCCTCATTTCCCAGGTCCCTCCCTCCACCCACACAGTTCTCCCAAAATAACCCCTATAAAAAAATTGAACAAAGACTTGAGAACTGGAGTCCTAAGAAAACATTCTGGCTCAGTGTAGCCGTACAGAAATGACATTATCCATTTGTTCCAAGGCCCAGCCCGACCACGGGGGTCATCGCTGCAGTGCCCGCCCAATACAGAGCAGCGCAGGGCCCACTCTACAGCTACAAAACGACAGAGCAGGACACCAGCCACCCTAATGAGTATGAGCACCGCAGCAACAGCTCCCCTAGAGGCGGAGCCAAAGGTGCCCAGAAATAATAGATCACTGTGAGGAGAGAACTTTATTTAATAAAAATTTTTAAAAAAGCATTAAAAATGGGAATTTTATAATACTGTGAGTATAATCATGGTTAGTATATTAATAGTGGATATAAATTGACCATAAAATGATTCAAATAAAAGGAAAATATAAATGGAACTCAAAAGAAAAAGACAAATAATTACAAAAGTCATCTGAAAGCCAGATTAAAAAAGGTGGGTCTTGAGCGTCTTCTTAAAACCTCCACGGTCTCTGCGGCAGGCTGTTCCACAAGAGAGGAGCATAATGATAGATTTCATTTTAGGAACAACTAAAAAGCCATTACCGGAGGACCTCAGGGACTGCGAGGGTTCATGTCTTAAAAGCAAATCACAAAGGTAAGAAGGCCCAAGACCATAAAAACATTCATAAACGATTAAGAGAACTTTAATATCAATCCTGAAAAGCACAAGGAGCCAATACAGCAATTTTAAAATGGGAGTAATGTGTTCCCGCCCCCTGGTCCTCGACATAACTCGTCCCGCTGAGTTCACAGACTCTGGAACTATCTTTTAGGTAATAGAATCCTGTTTTTACTAAATTTCCAATGTAAGGAATAAAATATATATATAGGAACAGAGAAGCAAAATGTTATGTTTCTCTCGCCGATGAGGTTTAAAATTCTTTAATTTGAGTAAAATCATCCCTCTCTTATCTTCAGGATAGATGATTAGAACCTCAGTTTTGTCTTGGTTTGGATGTAAGAAGTTCTCTGCCATCCATGACTTAATCTCTAAAACACAATTTAAAAGAGTGTTTATAGGTTCATGGTCATCAGGAGACACAGTAATGTAAAGCTGTGTATCATCAGTGTAGCTGTGAGAGTTAACACAGTGTCTTCTGAGGAGGCAACATGTATAGATTAAAAAGTATGCGCACCGTAAATATTGAACCCTTGGGGAATCCACAACTTTGATTCATGGATTTCTGCGCGCAGATGATGTATTCATATTTGCAAAAGAATTTTGATCTGAGAGATACAAATGAAACTAATAACAACTAAACTCCTAAGTGTCTGAGGAAGATTCAGTAGCATAGGCACGAAGAATAGATTTTCTGCGTGTCAGAATTATTTTTGAGATAATTTAAATTATTTAAAAGGAACGTGCTTGGTTGTATGTCCTTACGAAAACAATCAGATTAACCAACCAGTATTCCTACATTAGATCATTAAAATATTATGTTCATTTAGGAAATCCTGTAATTGAGTAAAAACAACAAAACTGGATAAAGCCTCATTTCCACAGGCTAGTCCGGTACAGTCTGTTCCAAAAAGGAGGGGTATAGTACGGTTCAGTTAATTATTGCATTGGTTTATAACCACAAATTTTCAAGTTCTTGTGATATTTTTTTTTTTGTGTAATGTTATTTATGATATAACCTTATTCTGAAAATGTGGTTTGTATATAAACAGAATTAAATTAAATGTGGTTTAGTCAAACATTGTTACAGGCCTATAAGGGAGACAGATGTTCAACTTCTGTCAGCGGCCGTCTAGTATTTCAACTTCTTTATGTGGATTTCCAAGAGTTAAATTTAAACTTTCATGTTGAAAACAAAAACTTAATGTAAAAAAGGAAAGTTACATTCTGTGTAGCTTTGTAGAAAAACATTTGGATTTTGGAATAGTGGCAGTTCAAGAGTTTCTCTGATGAGAACACAACTTTTACTCTGATCTCAACACAGAATCACTGAGGAACCACTACGCCAGACTCTAAACCCAAATCCAGGGTAAAGAGGTTCAGTGAATGTAGAGTTGAAAGTGTAGAGGTGGATCAGGGAATCAGAGGACACTTTGAAGAAAGACAGAGTCCCAGCAGGACAGTCCACATACACTGCTACTCTGTGAGAGGAAGAAGAGGAGGAAGAAGAGATGTATGTTTCATTGTTATTGTGGCAAACAGAGAAACCACGATCACGTGTGCAGATGAGAGTCCAGGACTGATTGTTCCATCCAAACAAACAGTCATTACTGTTTCCTTTCCTACAGATTCCTCTGTAACTCACTGATATGTAAGCATGATCTTTCCACTCGACCTCCCAGTAACAGCGACCAGTCAGACCATCTCTGCACAGCAGCTGAAACCAGTGTTCAAATCTGTCTGGATGATCAGGATATGATTGAAGCTCCTCCTCAAAGGTCACCTTCCTGTTGTTGTCAGACAGTTTGAGGTTTCTGTTCACTGTGTTTGTGTCGATTGAGAGGAGACAGGAATCTGATGGAGAAACAAACACAATCCAGATGCAGTTATTGATCCATCATCTGTTTATTGAGGTGATGTAACAGTATAAAGATGTTTGAATGTGAGCTTCTTTGTTGTTATGAATCAATTTAGTAAAACACTTACACTTCCTCAAACCTGGAGTCAACCACTGGACCCCAGCAGGCTCCGCCCTGAAAATATGAGTGAGGGTAGGGGGGGTCAGAGCACAGCCTCTTTCAGCATACAAACATGGATGTTTCATGTAGTTCCCCTCCTCTTTATATTCTACACTGATTAATGAACAGCCCAACATCTCTACATTTAATTATAGCATCTTTATAGTTCTGTCCTTAGTTGTCACATTCCAGCAGTTTGAAGGTTATTTTTATGTAATCTCTTTCGAAGCAGCAGGAAGAAAATACCATGTCATCACAGGGAAGGCTGCAGGACATTTCCCTTTGCCTAAACCATTACTATTTTTAGAGAGTCAATAAAGGCTCAGTTTTTGATCTGCTTACCACAATAATCCATCAAACATGAGCAGACCGTGTCATCTTATTAACATTACTTCTCTGTTTTCTGACTTGATAAAGTCTGTTAAAATCAGAATGAGTAATTACCCACCTCAGGTGAGTGGGATTAGAATCATGATACTCTGTTTTTGAACCACTTCAATTTCAATATTTCAAATTGTCCCGGCACCAGGAACCAGGGACCTGATGCTTCTTTCGACAATATTCTACTGGGCCTTCCAAACTAGGTCCTATCTTGCCAGCACCCTGCCATGTATCCTACATATTTTATTTTCACCACCGCATCATGTTTTCCTCTGATTGTGGCACAGACTTTAACAAAGAAAGAATGATCTAAAGCTGTGTTTTCATCATAAATGTGCAAATTTTTTTGAAAATATAGTAATAAAAAAAACAATTTCACAATTACACGGTTTCAATTAAATCATAATTATGCATATAAAAACAGACCAACTAGCACAATAAGTCATTCAAAAACACTGCAACAGATGTGAACAATTCTTTGATATACAGCAGATACATTCATATTTTGCCACGGCGGCACTAGCACTCATCTATCAAAGGAGACGTTGGCTTCTTATTCAGGTCATGGGGTGACAAGCTACATAGGAGTGGCTGCGGAAAAAGTGATTTAGTAAAATCGTAGTTTGGTGATCTTACAGAGGAGCTGTGGCTCCAAAAATTCCACATGACATGCTAAACATTTGATGATCTGTGTGATGCTGTCGGACTTCTTCTGCCTTTAGCGCTGTGCTGCAGTCACTGTTGGTCACATGACCCATTAAATCTGAAACAAATCTTTTCATTGCAGTATTACAAACTATGTCATTTTGATATGTCTCAATAACCATCTCCTTTAAGTGCAGTTTTTTTTCTAAATTGACGTGTTTCCATTATTCCAAATCCAATGAGCGCAATTACATAGTCAATGGAAGCTCATATCAACATACTTGTCAATACTTATGTATTGAAGAAAGTAGCAAGTCTTTTCAGTCAAAAGGTTCAAGTCCAAGTGAAGTCACAAGTTACTGCTGTTAAAGTCCAAGTCAAGTTGCAAGTCTTTATATTTTTGTCAAGTCATGTCTATAAAGTCATCAACTTCATGATTCAAGTCTGACTCTAGTCCAAGACATGTGACTCCAGACCACACCACTGGCTGACACTAAACTAGTCAGATAGTCTATAGTGTCCAGGGCTGAGTGAAGGACAGAGAGTATATCTGCAGTTCTTCCTCTTCAATTACACGAGTGTCTGCTTCAGGTCTCTCCATACCTGAGAGTGTCCAGTCTCCAGTCTGGATCCTCCAGTGCAGCAGAAATCAGCTTCATTCCAGCTTCTCCTGGATGATTGTAGCTCAGGTCCAGCTGTCTCAGATGGGAGGGGTTGGAGTTCAGAGCTGAGGCCAGAGAGGTACAGCCTTCCTTTGTGATCAGACAACCTGACAGACTGCAGATACACAACACAACACATAGAGGAAAGTGTGAGAGAACTGCAGTAAAGCTGGTCCAGGTTAACAGTCTAGAACTGTCTACATTCATTATCCGTTTTCATGTGATCAAGGTTTCACTCTGCAGAATTTAACCGCCCAGAGCTTTAAGGGGGGATCGACTGCCTCAATTTTTACTTTAGTTTCACACATACCCCCACCGACCATTTTGTAAGCAACTTCCTCAACAGGGTTATTCTAAATTCACGTTTAGGTTCAGGCTTATCAGGCAGAGAAAAGTCAGCAGCTGCTCTTTAACAGTGTCTATGCTGACAGGTGCTGCTTACAGATACTTTCAGTGTACAGAGATGTTCTGCATTTGTTAAGATATACTGTAGATTGATTGGACCAATTAACAGTTATTTAGGCTCGTTTTCCTCTTGGCCATTTCTTGGAACCATTTTTTTTTCTCTGAGCAGGAAACAAATGGAGATTAAAAATACTTTATTTAAAGAAAAAGACAAATAAATTTAAGTTCATATACTGTGCATTTGTTTTCTTATTCAGGAAGAAATGAAGCATTAAGAGGTTTTATTTTAAACAGTTCCAGATCTGTCCTAAAGGCCTCGTGTGCAGTGAACAAGCTGCTTATCTTTGTAACTGCATAGTATCATTTGACTTTGTTTTTAACAGATGCACCGAAGAAAACAATTAAGATGAAAAAAAATAAAAGCCAGATTTTGTTTTTTTTAAAGATGTCAGTAGAACATTAACTAAACCATATTAAACTATTTTTGTGACCGTTAATGGATGCCACAAAAACTTGAGTAATTCTGCTCCTATAATTATTGTTAAATATTTTTGTTATTATTCGTAGATTTTATAATAATAATAATAATAATAATAATAATAATAATAAATTTTATTTGAAGCGCCTTTATGAAGAAACTAACGCGTAGACAAAACTTAATAAAAATTGAGTCTGTTGCATTTGGAACTATTGTGTAAAAAATAAAATGTATGATTTTTGTTTGCACTTGTGGACTATTAAATAAATTTTAAAAAATCAATCAAAACAATAAGCATTACTCCTATTTTAGCTATTTCCACACATGCAACTGTCAACCCTGAACACTCACTGTTTTGGATGTCTTATTTAATCAAATGATAAAACAAATCTGACCTGAGAATCTCCAGTTCACAGCATGGACTCTCCAGTCCAGCTGACAACAGTTTCACTCCTGAATCTTGCAGGTTGTTGTTACTCAGGTCCAGATCTCTGAGTCTGGAGGACTGAGAGCTGAGAACTGAGGCCAGAGCTGCACAACTTCTCTCTGACAGGTTACAACCACTCAGTCTGAAGAAAACAAAACAGTCCACTGGTTAATGAATCTCTTTTTTTTCACTCAGATTCATTTGTTCACTAAAAGTGATTTTCATGAGAGTTCTTACAGAGCTTTGTTGGAGTCTTTGATCACTGGCAGCAGCCTCAGAAGAGCCTCCTCTGAAGCAGAGTATTTCTTCAGGTCAAACACTTCCAGATCTTCTTCTGATGACAGTAAGATGAAGACCAGAGCTGACCACTGAGCAGGAGACAGTTTATCTGTGGAGAGACGTCCTGACCTCAGGAACTGTTGGATCTCCTCCACTAGAGAACCATCATTCAGTTCATTCAGACAGTGGAACAGGTTGATACTTTTCTCTGCAGACAGATTCTCACTGATCTTCTCCTTGATGTACTGGACTGTTTCCTGATTGGTCTGTGAACTACTTCCTGTCTGTGTCAACAGACCTTGTAGAAGACTCTGATTGGTCTGCAGTGAAAGACCCAGGAGGAAGCGGAGGAACAAGTCCAGGTGTCCATTTGGACTCTGTAAGGCCTTGTTCACAGCACTCTGGTGGAACTGGACGGGGTTGATTTGTTTGGATTTCTTTGACTTTTTCTGTTCCTCCATGAGATTAACTCCAGAGTTGAGGAAGGTCAGGTGGACATGAAGAGCAGCCAGAAACTCCTGAACACTCAGATGGATGAAGCAGAACACCTTGTCCTGGTACAGTCCTCTCTCCTCTCTAAAGATCTGTGTGAACACTCCTGAGTACACTGAGGCTGCTCTGATATCGATGCCACACTCTGTCAGGTCAGATTCATAGAAGATCAGGTTTCCTTTCTGCAGCTGCTCAAAAGCCAGTTTTCCCAGAGACTCCATCATCTTCCTGCTCTCTGGACTCCAGTGAGGATCTGTCTCTGCTCCTCCATCATACTTGACCTTCTTGACTTTGGCCTGAACCACCAGGAAGTGGATGTACATCTCAGTCAGGCTCTTGGGCAGCTCTCCTCCCTCTCTGCTCTTCAGCAGATCCTCCAGAACTGTAGCAGTGATCCAGCAGAAGACTGGGATGTGGCACATGATGTGGAGGCTTCGGGATCTCTTGATGTGGGAGATGATCCTTTTGACCTGCTTTTTATCCCTGAATCTCCTGCGGAAGTACTCTTCCTTCTGTGGCTCATTGAACCCTCTGATCTCTGTCCCCATGTCAACACACTCAGCAGGTATCTGATTGGCTGCTGCAGGTCGTGTGGTTATCCAGAGGTGAGCAGAGGGAAGCAGGTTCCCCCTGATGAGGTTAGTCAGCAGATCACCCACTGAGGTGGACTTTCTAGGGTCAGTTAGGTTCTGAGTCTTGTGGAAGTCCAGAGGAAGTCGACTCTCATCCAGACCATCAAAGATGAAGATGATCTGGAAGTCTTCAAAGCTGCAGATTCCTGCTTGTTTGGTTTCAGGGAAGAAGTGATGAACAAGTTCCACCAAGCTGAACTTCTCCTCTTTCAGCACATTCAGCTCTCTGAAAGTGAATGGAAATATGAAGTGGATGTTCTGGTTGGCTTTGCCTTCAGCCCAGTCCAGAGTGAACTTCTGTGTTAAGACTGTTTTCCCGATGCCAGCCACTCCCTTTGTCATCACGGTTCTGATTGGTTCTTGTCTTCCAGCTGGGAGTTGAAAGAGCTTTTCTTGTCTGATGCTTGTTTCTGCTCTGTCTGCTTTACTGGATGCTGCTTCAATCTGTCTGACCTCATGTTCTTCATTCAGCTCTCCAGTTCCTCCCTCTGTGATGTAGAGCTCTGTGTAGATCTCATTCAGAAGGGTTGGGTTTCCTGCTTTAGAGATTCCCTCAAACACACACTGGAACTTCTTCTTTAGCCTAGATTGGACTTTATGTCGACAACCTGGAAAACACCCTGAATGAAGACAACAAACAGTAAATAAACTCTCTGCAGCTTTGAATGATGAGTATGTGAATCCACGTTGTTCCATGTGTTCAGACATCAGTAAATCTTCATTTATCAGCAGATGAAACCTTTAGAGAAATCCTCTTACTGCTCTGCAGTCGACCAGCCAGCTCCTCCTGCTTCATTCTCCTCAGGAAGTTCACTGTGATCTTCATCAGTGACTCTCTGCTGCTCCTCTGTTCTTCATCTTCATCCTCCAGCTCCTCCTCATCCTCCCTCTGACTCAGAATCTTCTGGATCTTCTTCAGCTCCGTCTTCACAAAAGTAACAATGTTGTCCTCCAGCAGCTGCAACAGAATTCTAGATGAATGATCCAATCAGAGTGAAGTCATGGAGCCAAACATCAGCTCCATGTTGGACACACTGACAATCCACTGGTCTACAAAGTGCAGCATGGAGATGACTGAACAGAATGATGGAAAAGTAGTTGTTGTTCATGTACAGACCAGAAATATGGAGTCCAGCTGTGTTTGATGCTGCTGGACAGACGGACCACTGGGAGTCTCTGAGCTCTGCTGGTCCACTCTGTGGAGAATAAGAACAATTAGATCCATTCTGTCTGTGCTGGTAGGTTCAATTCAAAACTGACCTGAGTCAGGTCAGTTCACCAAGCCACAGCTTGGATAAACAAGTAAGTCAGTTCAGATGCACTTATGTTAAAAATGTCCAAAAACTTTGTCTATGCCATTTTCATTCCTGGAAAGGAAAGAAATAATCATAAGAATGACAGACGTTCCTTCTCTGAGAATATTAACGTTAAACATACCATGATTGTCTTAAGTCTTTTAGAGTTATATATGATCACATTTTACATTTTTGTACACAATACAATAAATGTTGTGTAAAATATGAATCATTGTTGTGAAACCTTTTTTTTTTAGCGGGAAGTTAGACCTGATCTGTGAGGCACCACCTTTCCTTCCTTGTGGCTACCGCCCATTTCATGACATACAGCCGGCCTCTGCACCATGTCGGCGTTTCACCCATGAAAATGTGGCAATACGAGCGGTTGGGGGGGGGCGAGGTATGGGGCAAACTAAATTTTTTTTTTAAGACGCAGAATCACACAGGGCACGGACGCAGTTCTGGGAGTTTTTAAAAGATATCAACTATTGCAATTAAAATCAGCACAGCCTTCCTGCACCTACCAGACCGGGTCAACAGGTGGGGAGGGATACCCAAAACAACAAATCACCCCACACATGTGCAACATGCCATACAACAGTGAAGGGACGGGGAAATCCAACCCAGGGATCACAGCACACATAGGTCCACTCCACCCCCTGAAACCCGGTTCATGCAGGGGGCTGGCTCTAAAATGGATTTTAAAAAAAGGAATGCAAAATTATAAAATACACATGCACACCCATTCACACAAGACTAAAAAGTTGTTGAGAAGGCTGGTGGTCCAAACAGTCCTGGATGGTGGCCGACTTCTCGCCTCAGTGCAGACTTCCAGCACTGCACGCTCCTGGATGCTGCAGTCGTCTGGCAACCGCTTCCCAGTCGAGCCACAAGCCAAAAGTGATCAACCCCAGACTGATGGGCATAAGCTGTGACATCTGGTCCTCAGATAGCAGGTTTTTAGAGGATTGCTCAGAAAATCATGAATGGGGCAAAATTCCATTTTGGGGTTATTTATGGTCAGGAAGGAACATTAGAATACACTTAAAAGCTCAAAAAGTTGATTTTTCATGGTATAGACGTTCTTAAAGACCTTTTCCAATGAAAATAGACTTTTTTGTGTTTGTAACCCTTCCACTCTCCCAGGCTTGTTTACATTAAAAGTGGGCTCATCTGGACCCCACAAGAAAGTGCATTGAAGTTTTTTCAATGATTGTCAATCTTTACTTGTGTCCAATGACAGACATGATGTCTTGTCCACCTTCTACACCTTTGACATGGATGGAAGGGCTAACACCTCAATGTAAGGGTGGGGTCATCTGGACCCCAAAAGAGGGCACGAGGGATAAATGTTCTTGTAGCAGTTTTATCATTATACAGGACCTTTTATAAAATAATTTGCAATTAAAACTGCTTTTCCCTGTATTTATTTATTCAAATTGCGTCAATAATTGATTTGTTGGTCACATTTTGTTCACGTATTTAATTTTTTTTTTTTTTTTTTTATGAGATGATCTCATAACAGTAAACTCTTTTTTATCACTCTTGACATGACACTAAATCACTAAATCAAGAGACCTTAAATGTGTTTTTTCAATCCTCCATCATTCACACATGTGAGATGACAGAGTGAAATGATGATCATTATTTCGTTTGAACCACATGTTGTTATGTTGTTGACACCCCACCCCCCTACCCCAGTCTGAGGCCAAAAAAAGGTTGGGACCTTGTTTGCAGCTATGAGTGAAATAGCCACAAGTGAGTCAGCCCAGGACTTTTTTAGTTTTAGAAATTCCCAAGAGTCTTCATACTCACTCCCAATGCTTTCATCTGTCTTTTTTAGATAGCCAAGATGAAGCGACATCAGTGTCAAAAGTAAAGTAAAGTCAAAGTCAAAAGAGCAACTCCACGTGTCTCATTAGGATCCCAGTTTGCTGTTTTCATTAGAAGAACGTTTGTCTCAGCTTGCTCTTGTTTGAAGCCTTGCTCTTAAAGGTTGCAAAGACAAATGTTTCTTACCTTTTATTCTAATCAATGGGTGTTACCTTAATGAATACAGAATCAAAATAAATACATTAAACCATATTCTTTATTTTCTCCTATAATTTCATGACCTGCAAAAAAATATTGCATTTGGCCCGCAGACTGGATTTTTAGATTTTGACCTTTTGAGCGAAAAAGTTTGGACACTCCTAGTAGAGATGAAGCTCATCTGCTACACTATTCAACCATGTAGTTGTAGAGTTAGATAAGCTAATTCTTCTTTAACCGTTCTGAGGTTTTCCCACTGGCTGCCTGTGGATGAACTAGTTCTGTCACTGGTTAATAAAGCTTTGGGTGGTTTAGCATCAAATAACATGATTGACCTGCGGACTTGGTCATCTGGATCTGGTCTTTAATCAGTTCCTAGAGTCCAAACCAAACATGGAGATCAACAATGGAGAAGCTGCAATCAGTTTCTATGCTCCACAGATCTGCAACAGACTTCAAGAAAGTCTAAAATCAGCTGAAACACTAAGTTTATTAAACACTGGTCAAAGATCCACCTTTTCTCAGCAACAGTTGGCTATTTTTTTATTAAAGAGCTTACATCTACCTTAGGGATAAGGAACTCCAGGCTTCAAGGCCTGCAGGTTTTCCATCATGCTCTGCTCTGGCATCTTCTAAGGGTTGGATATCTGAAAATCATGCAGACATTGCAGCCTTCGAAGCCTGGAGTTGTCTTATTATTATTATTATTATTATTATTAATAATAATAATAATAATAATAATAATATAATATTATCACTTTGAATTTTCTTATTACACAAAATGTGCTCAACAAATAAACTACCCTTGTCCTCTCATTTGTTTCATCTCAGATCATGAATGCATCATGACTGCTTTCATTTTCAGAAAGGCAACAATTCCACTGAAAAATTAATTCTGAGCTCACAGATAAATCAGAGTTCCAGATAACTGGATTACGGCTTCTGAATTTAGAGAAGAAGCTCCCATTTAGAAGCTGATTGAAGCAGAAGACAAGAAGAAATTGTAGAACTTGATGATTGTTGACTAGAACCAAACTTTCTATTTGACGTCCAAATACAGCCAAACCTCTTACATTAATATTTCATCATTGCTGTTGCTTATGTTTACGTTGAATGTGACATGCATGACAACATAAAGACGTTCATCAAAAGATCTGAAACCAAGCTGAAATGTTTTTTTGATCATCAAACCTTTGTCCAAATTGATCATCTGAACTATTATCCAGACTCTTTTAACTTTGACAAACACTCACCCTTCCACTCTTGAACTGGTATCCTTGAAGTTAATACCAAAATCCTTGGACCTGTCACTCTTGAAGGACACACAGCTGGGTTCATATCCAGGTCCAGGTTGGTTCCTGTGAAGAATGAAGGTTGTTGATGTGAGTGCTGAGTTCTGACATGGAGAAGAGTCCTGGACACTTAGAGATGTTCATCTCACCTTTGAGCTTTGCTCTGGCTCTCTTCTTCCCCCCACAGAGTGATTTTAGAGGGTGGATCTCCCTTTTGTGTGTCCTCACACTGATCCATGCTGCTGGATCCACTGGATCAGCTCACACACACCTTCTCCCTTCACCTGCAGAGGAAACCCTCATCATCATCAGCTCTGATCCTCCTTCACTAACAGATCAGCTGCTCCTCCACTGATGGGCTCTTCTCTTGTGTTTCCTCTCAGGTTCAGGTGAATGCAGTCAGACAGCAGTGGAGGCAGAGGAAGCTGCTGAACATCAGCTGCTGCACTTCTGCTCTCACTCCACCAGATGGAGACACGGAGCTGCAGCAGCAAACACTCCATGATGGAGAAACATTTCACTCATTCACTCACTTTGACAAAGAAACAACAAACTTCCTGTTTCTACTATTCAGGAAAAGTGAAGCAGATCAAGAAAACAGACAGAAATAAAACAATGAGGAGAAAAGAAAGAAAAGACGTGAATTATCCTCAGATTGAGATGTAGAAATGAGCAGAGGGCTGCAGGTTGAGCAGCTCTGGACTCTGATTAAGTGATTTTTGAAGACAGTTCAGGATCACTGATGACACTGCTGAGAAGCACTGAGACAAAAAAACTTCAAACAGAAAGAAGCTGACAATCAGAAAAATGAGATTTCATGAAGTAAAGACCAAACATGTTTGTAAAGAAATCTGACACCAACTGACAGCAGCATAGGGGAGGGGCGGAGCTTCAAGCTGCCAGATTGTTGAGCTCAGTGACTGTATGACGATGGAGCAACATTTCACTCATTCACTCACTTTGACAAAGAAACAAACTTCCTGGAGATTATAAAAAAAAAAAAAAAAACAGACAAAGCAATGAGGTAAATAGAAATAAATCGAGCAGAAGGCACTCCAACAGCAATGAAGCGTTTTGGAAAAACTGCTCCATAGTCACATAACAGCAGCCCTCCCACCGGCCTAACCAGTTTGCATAAAGGAACAGCTTTTCCATCTGGGTGTTGTGTACTGTGTGATGAATACTGCCACTATTCATCAGTGGGGAGGGGGTGGAGAGGGTGACAGACCTCCACTTCCTGGGAGTCCACATGGAAGAGAGATTAACGTGGAGCACAAACATCGAGCTGCTGAAAAAGGTAAAGATTGTATTGCCTGAGGTTAATCAGGAAAAATAACAACCAATAACTGCTGGTGACCTTTTACCGTGCCACTGTAGAAAGTTCACCAACAAACTGCAAATGCACTTGGTTTAGCGGCTGTACAGTGGCGCAGAGGAAAGCTCTCTGAAGGTCATCAGTATAAAACATTGTTGGCTTTCCTCTCCCCACCCCCAAACCTTCCACAGCTCCTGTTGCCACAACAGAGCACAGAACCTCTCAAAGACATATCACACACCAGACACTCTCTGTTTAATCTGTTGCATTCAGGCAAACCCTACAGGTCAACCAGGGTATAGACAAAAACACACCAGAACAGTTTCTACCCACTGCAATAAACCTGTCTAGGAATCATTAAACCTGGACCTCTTCTGGTAACTTGTGATACGGTGGATGTTTTCTTCAAATTTATTATTCTCTTTCGTTTTAACACAAAGCAGGTCATGACGGTCAATTTGTCTTCACCTTATTGTTGACAGAGATTATAAAAACTGAAAGAGTTTGTTGTGTTCAGTCTGCAAAATTGTTCACATCCAAACAGGAAAAAGCCTGAAGATGTTGATGTGTTTCTCTCGTGCTGGTTGTGTTGATCTTGTGTGCTTCTCTGTTTGTTTCAGTCATTTCCTCATACCAGACATGTACAAACACACCCTATCTATCGTCTACTAACACTGAAGCAGGGGAGGAGCTGAAGGGAAGGGAGGGGCTTTACAGTTTCTGAGAACCAGGCCTCAGTTCCCGTAAATGAGCATTATATAATAATAACAATCTTTACAAGTCAGCACGCACTGTACAATTAAATTATGAAAATTTTTAGTCAGACTCAGAGAAAAATAGATTCTTCAAATGAAGTTCCAGAAGTTGAGAAACATTTTTCTTTCCAGATCAGTTAGAATCATAGTTTTTTGCCTAAATGTTTTTTTTTTCTGCAGTGACAGAAGTTCAACTATGAGATGAGCTGAAACGAAACCCAACCGAGATCATGTCTGTGAGGTAGCAGCTGCATCATGATGTGACGTTTCCCATCAAACATTTTATTTTGTGTTGTACATAAAAAACCATCACATTTGACTAGCTATAAATATTTTAAATTAAAAAATATGAACATTAAATTACTTTCTTTCTTACGCTTTTTTTTTTTCTCAGATCAGAGTTAAAGAGTTTATATGCAAAACCATTTCATCTTTTAAATTAATGAATTTTTCTTTTTTTTTTTTTATATAATAGCAAATAAAACATAATACAGTTTTTATCCATTTATTTGACTCATTTCTTGGAGCTAAAAATTAAATCCTCAAAACTAAAAGGTCATTTGGCCAAACAGTTCTGCTTACTAGAAAAGGCACATTTCGTTCCTGAAACTCAAACACACTCCAGAAGTCGATTCTGTTTATTTTGGCTCATTCCCATCTACTTAAGTTCTTTTCTCAAATAACTTTGATGCTTCACCACAACATCATCCTGGATTCCTGTTTTTTTTTCCTCATAAACTTTCTCTATTATTCTTGTGAAATAAAAATAAAATCACTCAGGCTGGATCACTCAGCCGTTCTCTGAGTTTTTTTATACAACACTGGTGCTTTTTGTTGTGGAAAAACTCTTGTGGGTCTGCTGCATTCCAGTTTACAGCTGCACAGGATAAAAGCCATGGGAGACGAAATTTTGTGTCAAACAAGTAAACAGAAAAATTCCTGTGGTCTCTTCAGCATCATTTCAGAACACTTGTAGAGTCTTTTAGCATTTTAATGACTTTTATTTTTGAACAGAAGAACACATTATGGAACAAAATTTCAGTCTGAGCTCTTCCTGCTCTTGTGTCTCACAGATGAGAACACAAAGACATGTCCGTGCCTTCATCATGAGCGCAGCAACAGAAAACACAAAGACTCACTCGTAAAGAAGAAAAAAGTTGGAGCCATTCTCACAGTCTCCTCCTGCTCCGTCTGCTCAGAAATGGCGGAAACCCCTAGCTTTCTCATTTCTTGTTCCAGGACACATGAACGGAGCTCCTCCCTCTGTTTGCAAAAGTAAAATGTGTCCCCTCCCTGTAATCAGACACCAGTGCTGATATGAGAGAAAGAGAAAGATGGTCTGCTCTTCTGACATCAAATTTTTTTTTAGAACTTTCTAGATGAAAAGCTGAAGACAGGAAAAAAAAACCCTCACAGATAAACACTAAAGTTGATCAACCTGCATCGGAAAATGTCACAGATCTAGTTTCTCCTTCCATGTTTTGTGTACACATGTGCAATTCAGATGCACGCATTCATCTACATTCAGACTGTTAAAGAATGTGGATCTTTCAGGGTTTTTTTTAAACTTCATTTCTACCGTTGAAGGAGTTCCAGATTTTGTTTAGAAGAACGTTTAACAGCAAAACAACGATCCCGAAAGTTCACCCGTAACAGGGTGTGCTTAAACGGCTTCAGATTCTTCAGAAAATAAAAAGATTACAACATCTGTGATGATCTGTTGCAGGAAGAAAAGGAGTACCGCCCCCTGGTGGACAGTTTCCTAACATAAACTCTGCAGTTTTAGGATGGAGTCAGTTCTAACAGATGAGATTAACGTTCTGCTCTCTGCAAAACAGAAAGTCTCTATTTAAGAAGAATCCAGAGTTCATGATCCCAAATCAGAGCTGATTAGACTGCAGGGAGCCAAAGCTCAAGAAATACTGAAACGTTTATCCTTTTTCACCATGAAGGAAGTGTGGTAGCAGGACACATCTTTTCCATCTGGATACAGAGGACAAACAACATGATCCATCTGCTCCTGACAGATGGAGATCAGTTTGGGTGATTTTGTTGGAAATCCTCTTATTCTGCTTTGACTTTTCCATATATTTCACATAGACTGAAGAGCACAGGTCTGATGATGCCAAAGAAAACACATTTTCACAGAGAAAAAGCTTCAATGTTTGATAGGAAAGTTTCTTCAAATATGTCCAGTTATTTTAGTTTCTAAAAAAATCCTTGAGTGTGGACTGAAAATGTGTTTATAAATGTAGATTTCCTCTTTTTCCATGTATATATATATATAAATGTGGAAAGATAATTATATAAAAATTAAAATTTCTACTGTTGAGTCAAACATCTGACATCATCTGTGCAGTTTGAGCTGCAGTTCCAAAATTACATGACTCTCATTTACACAGAAGTAGTGGTTTGGAACCAGAAGAAGTTTATTTTTATATTCAGAACAATTTATGCACAAATGATCAATTCAAGAACCCAGAAATGTCTTGAACCGATTAACACACATTTGACCTTCAGAGAAGAACCCGGTGAAGGTCAACTTCAAGAAATGGAGTGTCTGCTGTGTCCAGCTGCTCTGGAATCCATCATGTGGTGTTAAGAAAACTTTAAAGTTTACATCCAAAGAGCACAAATCAACTGAAACATCTGGAGAACATCTGGATCTACAAATATTAATGTTTTAGATAGGGATGTAATGATTCAGTCAAGCCATAATTCGATTCAATGCACAGTTTTAAAGGCACAATTTCTACTTTTTTTTTCAACACAATGGATAAAGGTATTTCTTTTTGCTCCTTACATCAAACTGTTTTTCTACTAACAGAAAGGATTTAATAAAAATAAACAATTATACATAATACTGAAAGGGTCACAAATCCTTTTTCATACTCTGTTCGTGTTGTGCTTCATGTGACTGACAAAAGTTACAATGTTTTTTAATATAAATATTTTTTGAAAAGCACCTAAAATTATTATTATTAAATCAAATCAACATTCTCATATTTCAACTATTTTTATTGTGACAGATGGACTATAGGAAAATACTTCACCATCACCATTGTTGAAGCGAAAATTCCAGATCCTTCTTCTGGTGGGATCAAACAGCAGCAAGTTCACACAAAACCAGAATATAAGTTTCACCTTTTTGCAAAAAGGGAGACCCAGGTTCGTCACGTAGAAATGTGGCTCTCTCTGGATCTGTGTGTTCCTCCCAAAAAGGTTGGTTTTATTGATACATCTGTGGTGCATGAATCCTCATACCCAATCACCATAAAGCACATATACAGAGTAACATTTGTTACAGACAAAAATTATGTTTTTTTTTTCTTCTGCTCAGTGACTTTTGCATGACCTGTGTGAAAGTGCAACTCCCCTCACTTCCTGTTGAAACTGTCTCCTGTTTTTCACTCTGTCTTCAGCACTTCCTTTATTTCTGCACATGCAAACAGAATACTTTTTGCCATATAAAATGTTGTTTTGCTGCCATTTAACTTGAATAGAACTGTGAAACACAAAATGGACTTTTGGTCCTCTCTGCTCACAATAACACATATTTTTGTCTTGATTTAAACATTCTTTAGAATAAAATCAAAATTTTCCAGGGAAAATTTATAAACTCAATTTGCTAACCGATTCTCGAAGAATCGTTACATCCTTAGTCTTAGAACAAACTGAGTATCTCTAAACGACACAAAGAAGTTCTGTCGATCTTTGTTGTCTGCTCTCACTGGAACAGAAATCTCAGCTCAGCTTGGAGCTGCTCTTCCTTTGAAGCTCCTTCAGGCTCACACAGCATCAATGACTAACACTGTGCTGCCCTCTAGTGGTAAACATAGAAGCAGCAGCACAGATTTCTTACTTTCTATTGTAGCATGGGAATGGCCCTGACACCATTCGAACCCAGGTTTAAAATCCTGGCTGGACAAGCTAGAGCTCAATTCTCTCACTGAGAGAAAAAATGTGGGGGATCAGTTTTGTTTTTACTTTTAAAAAAGTAAAAGTAAAAAATTGTACTGACTTCATTTGAAATGAGATTTAGATATCACTTGCATGTATATGTGCCACAAAGCTTTGGCGACCTAAACGTATATTAATCTGAATATTTAGACTTTTTTTCCGGACCTTCACTTCAAGAAATTTTTCCAAACTGGACCTCTTAAAATTTTAGTTGACTTCCAGTTTCCAGGCAATCTGATAAACTCTATGTGAAGAAGATGTGTTGCACTGCATGAGGCAAATGGTGGTCACACCAGATACTGATTGGTTCTGGGTCCCCAGACCCCAAATAAAGCAAAAAAAAACTGCACATTTCAGGGTGGCCTTTTATTGAGGGCAGTCTAAGGCACACCTGTGCACTAATCATGATGTCAGATCAGCATCTTGATGTGGCACACCTGTGAGGTGGGATGGATTATCTTAGCAAAGCAGAAACGCTCACTATCACCTGTTTTTGCTTCAGAAACGAGCCATCAGAATTATACATAAAGCCGGTTATCTTGATCACACAAACAATTTATTTTATTCAATCCAGAATTTTAAAACTTATGACCTTGTTGATTTTTACACTGTGCAATATCTATACAGAGCTAGTGGGAAAACATTACCATCCAATATCCAAAAACAGTTCTTAGAAAATGAAGGAGGAACAAACTGAGAGGATGCAGGAACTTCAAGGTCAGATTGATAAGAACCACAAAGAAAAGTTTCTGTGTTTCTGTGGAACTAAACACACAGTGTATGAACTCAAACTATGTTCAAGTATTTATCAATTCAAGAAAATGTATAAAGAAACTCTAATTTTACAATATGAAGATAAGACGAGTTAAAGATCAACTGGTGGTTGAATAATTCCAAATGTCTGAACTTGAATATGATGAAATAATCAAAGTTTTTTTTTTTTAATGCAATCAATGATTTTTATGTTATGTAATAAGCAGAAATGATTACTGAAAAGTTTATAATCAATATGGTATTAATTTTCTTTACTTGATCCAAAATATGTAGCAATGATTCATGTAATTATGTGTTCTTATGATAATCAATGGTTTTTACATATTGTGTAAATCATTAATATTTAATGAAAATATATAAGAATTCTTTCAGAAAATGATCAATAAGCACTCTAATGTTACTTGAAAACTTGTTTCAATGTATAATTATTATTTTTCTGCATCAATATGACATTGTATTTTGATGATAATCAGTGAGTTTTTACATATCTGTCACATGATGTATGATTGATGTTACTGTTTACTGAAATAATGTTTCACGAGCTTAATCAATAATCAACAAGCACTTTACTTTGCTATTTAGAATATATTTAAAAATAAAACAACAACCGGAAGACATAATCATGCAAAACAGTTAAATGTAGTAATCAAGTAGGGGTGGGATTATATAAGTTCGCTTCTTCCCACTCCTTTTCAAGCAATCAATCAAACTCTACTGACTTTAGTTAATAATCTCAAAAAATGAATGAACCTAATCAATTATTGTTTCTGTAATAAGTTTGAAATAATTGTGTGTTTTGAACTGTATTTTTTTTCGATCTATGCTTGAAATCAATCAATTAATCAATCATACATTTAGACAGATTTGTGAACAATGTTCAAAATTGTGTATCTAGAATGAATTTTAGATCATCTCATGAAAAATGAGAGCAAAAACAAAAGTTTATATTTTTATTGAATGTTTGTATGTGGGTGTGTGTGGGTGTGTGTTTATTTATGTGTGTGTGTATATACAATACCTATTTTAAGCCAATAAGCTGCTCCTATTGGTGTTGCATTTCATTAATCAATTTTAAGACAACAAAATATGTATTACAGTAACAGTTTACATCAATTTAAAACATTCACAGGATAATCATTAATGTTACAATATAGTGTATACAAATAGAGCTTTGTTAAATAAACATAGTTATAAATATGACCAAAATCCACAAAAATTGGCTGCTCTGGAGACAGGTCCACTGTCATGGGTCAACTATGTAGAAATTAGGGATATTCCAATCTAAGTTTTATGCCCCTGATCCAATACAGAGTAATTTGATTTTGATAAGGCTATGAATAAGGAGTCTCAATTCCATACTCTTAAAAAAAAAAAAAAAAAAAAAAAAAATATTATTATGTCCAATAAACCCATGATGGGTCCCTTTTTTATTTTATTCAGCTTCATTATCTTTAAACGCTTTAACAGTGCACTTCTGCGAAGTAGCTTGAACAATTAAGTAAAACCGAAAAAATTGCTAACTATAAACCAGTGAAAATAGGTGATAATTAGTCGTGAAAAATTTTGTAAACTGCAACATTTTTTCCTTTAGAACTATAATATTTCTGGATTAATTATGCTTAATTATGATTTATGATTAATTATGATTAATTATTCTTAAAAAAAACAGTTTTGTTTTTTTTTTTTCTTTGTTGCAGTTCGACAGCAAGTAACATTAAGTCATGTGAGAAACCTTAAGTACCTTCAGAACATTTTTGATCATATCTGGTAATAACGCCATTGAAAATGGAAAGCAAGGATTTTCTCTCTTTAGCCTAAATGTGATGAGTTTTCATGACTTGCTCACGTAAATGTAACCCTCTTAGTTTTGTTTGTTTTTGAGATATTACTGATTTATTTTGTTATTTTATGTGTAATTTTTTTAATCCCTTCTTACTGAACCTCACTGTCACTTTTCTCTCGGCAGGACACATTAAAAAACAAAAAGACTTTTGTACGTCATTTTTTGCATTAAGACAAAAAGCAAGACACACTTGCTTTCAGTTCTAAGTGTATTCAAAGCTCACATCTGTGAATATTCTGCTAACTTTACCAAACTGTTTTTGTTAGCCTCCTGCTCAAACTGCTGATGTATTCCTCTGTGTTTTATGGCAGTAAAATGTTGTGATCTGTTCATGATGTGCAAACTTCAACTAAAGAATTAATTTGAATAATGATCTTGAAATATGCAGCACTGATTAAAAATTTAAAAGAAACAAAAAAATTAAACATGTTTGATCCTGATCAACTGACAATTTTCGATCAAGCTATCGCGATCTAGGAATACCTAAAAATACCAAAGTAAAACAAACTGAGCATACAGCACACAAAGTGGATTTAAGTGTACAATTGGAATAAAAACAGCTTTTGCTACGGTCAGTGACAGACCAGCATCATCACAAAAAAGACAGCAGAAAAGTTCAAATTGAACTACAGCTTCACGTAAAAAGAACTAAACTCTGACACTGTTTAAATTCTCTTTTTCACATTAAAGCCATTAGAAATTGAAGGCCAGTCAGCTCATGTTCACTGTCTAATTGTCCTTTGACCACGTTCTGTGGAGCTGCAAAGTAGCTGACTCGTCTATTAGCTTCTAGTAAGCCACATAGTGTCTTTATTGATTGAATTTATGTTTCTGATCAATCTTCATCCATCCATTTTCAGAACTCGCTGAATTCCTTTCGGGTTCTGTGGAACCAACCCAGCTACTGTTGGGTAAAGGCGGGGTAAACCCTGAACAGGTCACCAGTCCATTGCAGGAAAATAGAATCACACACATTCACACTCTGGGGCAATTTATAATCAACCTTGGAAACTAGAGTCCTTGGAGAAAACTTTTCACCTCTTGTACACACAACAATTTCCCTCCACACTTTTTTTTTCTTAGCTTATGGTTGGACCCAAACATTATGTTAAAAAACTGCCAACAGTAACATCTTAGTTAAGATGTTAGGAAAAAGGACTAGAAAATGGTGGAGTGGTCAGCCCCCTCGCCTCAGAGTGAGAAGGCTCTCATTTGAATCCTAACTGGGACCTTTCTATGTGGACTTTTCCTACACACTACATACCGGGTTAGAGTACTGATCCGTGTCCCAATAGTTGGGGACACCTGATTAGCGTATGCATTTTTTCCCTGTCTGTGGCCCTGTGCCAAGCGGTGGACCAGTACCGTTTGCAGTCCGGAGATTGGGGACCCGTGATTTAATGGGAACAGCCAGCACGTCAAAAAGGCAAAGAGTTTGGGAAACCCAAAACATCAAAAAGTGGCGCAGAGGGGGCCCAAAGCATAACTCCATCTATGACAAGTTGGGAGGGAGAATGCGTTGGAGTTTTCATGGTCTACCCATGCATGGGTGGGTTTTCTCCAGGCACTCAGGTTAATTGGTTTCTCTAAAGTTTGCATGGTTGTGTGGGAGTGATTGCTTAGCCCTGCAACAAACTGGTAACTTGCTTAGGGTGTACCTCGCCTCTGCCCGACAGTAGCCGGGACTGGCTTCGGGAACCCAATTACCCCCAAAAGGGATACAGCGGGTGAAAAAAACATCTGGATGGATGCTTTACAAGTTATTTTCATTAAAATACATGTTTTGTGTTGAACTCTTTCTTGAGTTTGAGTTTGAACTGAGACATACGGTATCAACATCACAACATTCTTTTCCTTACTGTATGCCTCACATCAATTCCAATGTCTCAGAAAGAGCTTTATCTTCCTCCATTAGGATTTTAATGAGATTGGAACTTGTTTTTTCTCCCTTTTTTTATCACAATGTCAACAAGTTTTGTTGCTTTTTTTGATCTTGAGGGTTCTTCTTTAACATGATCTTCCTCATTCTGAGTGATGTCTCCGCATTGACACAGTTTAGGCAGCAGGGTTCTAAAGTAGGATCTGACACTCTGTCAATGAAAGCTGGCCTAATGTGCCGCAATCTTTCTGTGTTAGATAAGATGCTCTGCTGTTGCTGTTCCTCCAACCCTATAAAAACACAAAAATATAAAATAGGAAAAGGTTAAAACCATCTTTGTTCATTCCATTGTGGGGACAGACATTTTAGACAATTCAGTCTGTGCTGAGAAGTGGTTGCAGCAAATCCCTACAAAAATCTCAGATATTTCCTTCCACAACTCAGTTAGTGGTTGAAGTCATTAAATATTTCTGCAGAAAAAAAAGAAAAACAAGACTGATAGGACGAACTAGATCAACTACGCTGATTTTTACAAATTTTCTTTATAGAACATGTGACTCTCCTCTTGCATTTAATCTATTTTAATGGGCTTAATGGCCAACTTCAGATCAAGTGCTATTGTTTAAAAATGGACAACTGGTTACAGAAACAGAGTTATATCTTCTTTACCTGGTAAGGGAAGTTTGTGCTGCCATATGACTTGATCTCTTTTATCTTTAATGGTAACAGTGACTTCTCTGGTTCTTCTTTTGAGTTCCGATGGCAAACGCAAGCAGAACAGTGCATGGTAGTTTGGTCCATAGTTTGCGTATGCCTTAGATTTCTAGAGTGATGAAAGCAAAATAGTTAAATATTTAAATTCTGAAAACAGTGCTCAAATTTTGTCCAGAGTGAAAGTCAGGTACTAACTGGGGGTTGAATTTCAAACCATCCTGGGTCAGTGTGGCAGCTGTAAGTCTTGTTTTTGTAGAAATGACAGTAAGATGGGACCTTGATGAACTTTGAATCTTTGTGGAACTTCTCTACCTTTAGTGAAATTGAGAGACTTTTGTTAAAAGGTTTTCACTTTCTTTTGTGAGATTCATATATCAGAATATGTTATAAGAAGGGCAGTGGTCAGCGCTCTCGCCTCACAGCAAGAAGGCCCCTGTTTCAAGTCCTGGCTGGGGATCTGAAATCGAACCTTCAGTGGTGGACCTTTCTGTGTGGGATTTGCATGTTCTCCCTATGTATGCGTGGGTTGGGACTCCGGCTTCCTCCACCGTCCAAAACAGGCATCATGGTTTAATTTGTTACTTTAAGCTGTCCCTAGGTGTGAATGTTAGTGCGTATAGGTGTGTGATTCGGGTCCTGTGACAGACTGCCGACCTGTAACCTTCACCCATGAGTGGCCAGGTTAGGATCCAGCAGCCCTGTGACCATTAAAGGGACATAAGTTCAGAAAATGGATGGATAGAGAATATTTTTTAAAAAGAAACCATCAAAAATAATGTGAATCCTGAGAGATTTAGTTGAGCAATGATTACTACCAGTGCTTTAAGTGGACAACAAGAAGTGGCGGTGCTGTCTTTATCGGAAGTCAAAACATAAAATAGAACCGCTCTAGAGACCGCTCGACCCTCCCCCATGTGTTCTAAACAGGAAGTTCCCGCAGGCTCCAAGAAGCCCAAATACTGTAAACTTCTAAAGAGAAATAAATGTTATCACTGATTTTATTTGTCAGAATAACCCTTTTTGAACAAGTATGTTTTTTCCTAAGATGTTCTTCTTGCAAATTAATCTTTTTCCAGGATATTTTTTGTCCTTTACCATAAGTTAGTCAAGTTAAAAACTGACCAGGAATCTGAGACCCTGGCCGTACCCAGCCAAGCTCTTGATCTGTGGGCTGGGCACCGATTAAAAAAAAAAATTAAATAAATAAAGAAAAATATATATATATATATATATATATATATATATATATTCATCTTTGTTCTCTATAATTGAACGTCAGTCACAATTAATGTAATGAGCAGGCCTGCTTTAGAGTAACCTTTTAACCTATGAAGTATGTCTTCGGACTGCGAGAGGAAGCAGAAGTGCAAACACATGTACGGGGAGAACATACAAACTCCACACAGGAAGGTCCCAGCTGATATTTGAACCTTCTCGCTGTGAGGCAGAAGTGCTAACCACTGTAGTGATACTGGTCTAGTCTGTGTATTTTCTTATTTTTAATTTTATTCATTTACTTAAATATTGTCTTTAGTGTTGTTCTGTGCATAATAATTGTTTATTTAGTTTGTTTATCTTATGTTAAAGTAGTTAGATGTAAAAAAAAAAGATAAACATTACTTCTTGAAGAGGGACGTTGCTTGGTAGAAGAATCACGTGGATGGAAAGAAAGTTGTTGATGTTATCCAGGAACAGCAAAGTTTGGCCAATAATCTTTTTTGCTATTAAATTTCGGAAAAAAGTACGGACAGAAGGACTGACGATGCCAAAGACAGACAGATGGGGGACGTTCACAACCACATGGGTATCTGTGATTTTCTCAGGCTGAAGGAGGCTTGTATCATCATTAGCCATGTGGAGAACAGAGAGGCCCTCAGATACTACATCAATTAAAAAAAGAGAGAGAGAAGCAGAGCTTTGTGTAAAACAATGACACCATTATTCAAGTAGAAAGTGTTTTCTGTTGAAGTTAAGCTCTTACAGGGGTCAAGTTCACAGTGTGGGAGATGAAGCTGGCTGATGGTGCCCGGAGAACTCTCTATGCTGAAAAGAGGTCCTTTAGCCTGCAGCTCTCTTGACTCTAGGAGTGTTGTATCCCAAACCAAAGTCCTGTAATTCACCTCCCCGTCCTGGGTGATGTGGAATTTCAGGCCAGTGAGGGAACACTGGAACAAACCTGAACCAGAAAACCTGAAACTATACCAGAAACAATGATTTGATTATGTTTTTGTCCTGAAACTCCTTGATCTTTAGAGATAGACAGTCAGTGAGATCTGTTTTATTTTTTTTTTTGTAGGTTTCAACCATTATTTCTGTCAAAAAGTTCAGATGTTTTTCTTATAAAGGTGCACTTAATGAATAGACGTGCAACACACTGAACTGTGCTTACCTTTAAGCTACTGCTTTTCTGTCTTACCTGTATGAAACTCCATTTTTTTCCAGGCTCACTTCGGGAGTGAAGTAGGAAGAAGTCTGGAAAGACAATCATCTTCTCAGTTATACCTGATGGAATGGAATCGCAAAAAACAACTGCAAGAACAGCGTCAATTCTTAGTTTTTTTTTTCATCTATGTTTAGTTGGAAGTTGGAAAGATTAAAAAATGTTCAGAAAAGTTTGGTTATAACCATAAGTGCCCAGCTGATTCCTGCATTTTTAATGTTGCTTTTGTTCAACTTTTCATGTCTTGATCTCTTCTGCTTGTTATTTTTTTCACTGCTAACTTTATGACGAAAAGATATGTATTTACAAATATTAAAAGAATGCTTTGTCCCACTACTTTTGTCTTGCTTACAAAACATCAAATACTAATTTCCACCACTGTCACTTCCTCATGTTTCATTTCCTCCTTTTATTCTCTTCTTTATTTCTCTTCTACTTAATCCCAATCTTCAAAAGATCAAATTTACCACAGTGGTTAATTTAAACTATAAAGTTACTCGTTTTTTCAACTGTTTTGCTGTTGTAGTAAACTGTTGAAAAAAGTACGTGAACATATGTATCATAGTATTAATAAAAAACTCAAGGTCAATATTTTTTAGATTCCTTTAAAAAATGATTCTATTGTTTCTGATGTGGTAAAATGAGCAGCATTAAAATGTGTTTGGCTGGTTTTGAATGAACTTTTTGCAATTAGCTTTTACCGTTTTACTCTGCAATTAACACCTTTTACCTTAACTGGCTAAGCAGGTAACTTAGGTTAAAAATGTGTCTGAATTTGATTCAGCATTTCCCCTGTCCTGCAGGCAGAATATAACTTTGAACCTCTAGATGATACTTGAAGTGAGCATTTTTGATTAGTCCGAAACCTCACTGTTGTAAGATAATTGCTTAATACTTTACCAGGCTTTGACTGCTTGTTTCCTTCTCCTCAGAAAGAAGAGGTGATTTACAATGGTCAACTCTGGGAAAGACAAGGTAGTTTTATTAAGTAGAAGCTTTGAACAGGTAGCACCATACCACAGCCTAATAGATTATGAATAGAAAAACAGCCAATATTTTACAAAAGATCAAGAGGAGGGATTTCTAAAATGTTTTTTCAATAAAACATTTATGCTATGAATTTACTCATTTAAATACAATTTTATTCAAAATGTGACAGATAAATGAAACCTGATTTGTGTAAAGTTCAGACAGTCGACTGATGTCTATAAATTGAGAAAATGTTCATATAAAAATTATGTGAACAAAAAATGTAATTTTGTTTATATTACTCTGTTTTATAATCACATTTAAAAGTTTAGAAATTTTTTCCAGTTTAGGATTTGACATTACTTCTTTGTTATTTGTACACATATTCCATTTACCCTTGACTATATTGGAAGAACTTTAAGGAATCTGGAAAATTTCACCTGCACTGTTCAGTTCCCAGGTATAGTAGAACCTAAATCCCACTGATTTAAATTTTTTGCTAAAGATGTCCTGGATCAATTTTAGGTCGGTGAATCGGATCAAATTCAATCATTCAATATGAACTAAAACCGAAAGTAAATTGAATTTGAAACCACAAATGTGTAAAATAAAAATATGTAGAACTGCTGAGTTAGTTACAGCATGTGGAAGCGGAGATGCACAGTGGAGCATAGAAGAGCAAACTGGAGGAGTCAGTGACGTGACTGAAAAAAAATCCATGAAAACGTGAAACCTTGAATACGTGTGGGAACACTCTAATATATATAAATATATATACACTGTATATATTTACTATATATATATATATACTGTAAAAAGGACAACTCGTGTGTTAGTTTTATCATTCCTACTTTTCTGATCAAATCAAAAGTTCATGGGCTATTATAGAACATCTGGAAGCAGCTGGACTGACTCCAACCTTCTACTGCCCTCAGAGTACGCAGTTTAAAGTTGGGACTCTCCACCAGATCCTGGAACTTCTGAACATTTGAATCTTTTATGTTGTTGTCATTCAGGTCCAGTTCTGTCAGGTTGGACTAAAGAGCTGAGACCAGAGCTTTACAGCTGATCTCTGACAAACTGTAGTTCATTAATCTGAATTCATGACTGAATAGAGTTTAAAATTAATGTTTTCATCCCTAAATTCTTCTGAACAGAACCAGCTGAAATTGTAGACAGATATCTGGAGCCCAGAGCTCCCAAATGAAGCAGTTGTGATCCTGCACCATATTATGTGCAGGGTTTTAGCATGGGATTAAGAGCATGGCATAATGTATCAGAATACTCTAAATGTTCCACAGACATAACCAGCAGAGTGGATCACAGGAAGAAGACAGAAATAATCAGGATGGATAAAGTGATGCTGTGAAAAGCAGCTGCTGTGCTCTGTTCTCCTCTCAGTTCATATGTGCGTCAAGGCAGGTGAGCCAATATTTTGGTAATATAGTGTATAGCGGATATAACAAGTTAAGAAAACGGATGGAGCCTAAAATAGAGAAATAAGAACGTTCAATTGGGTTTTTTAATATCATATAGACGGGATTCATGTTCTTGGTTATAATGCAGAGTTAACTATGGTTTAAATAATTCTTTTTTAGTTTTAAACATCATTGTACCCCTCTTTTAACACATTTTGCTAAGTGGAGGCACCATCAATTATCACTGTCGAATATAATTGGCAGAAATCATTGGTAATTTAAAATTCTAATTCCTTAGATCCAAAAGTTAAGGTTTAACTCCTGTTTACATTCAGTAGGAAGTATACAGGACCACAATCATGGCACTTCAACAATATCAACAAGTGTTAATGGTATAGGTATTATATCTGGAAACTATGGTCGTGAGTGACAATCCCAGTAGTTCAGAAAGTGTTTAGACCAGCCTGTCTGGTACCAAGGACGACACCAGAGTCAAAGTCATTTCAATCTTTTTCCCTATTTTGATGCTTGGTTTGAACTGAGCAGATCATCTTGACCCTATCTTTTTCCTAATTGTATTAAGTTGCTGCCATGTTGATGGGTAATTAGAATTTTGTATCAGAATGCAGTTGGACAGATGTGCCCAACAAAGTGGTCAGTTGGTGTATGTGCAGTGTGTGTGTTTTTTTTCCCCCAATTGCAACTTGTTTATTTTCAGTGTAACAGATGTTTTTTTTTTGTTTCTGTTGGGTCGTTCAATTAAACAAAAAGTTGCTGTTAGTCAAAAAGTTTCACCTGATTAAGCTCCGTAGCTAAAAAAAATATACTTATGTATTCAGACATAGAAGACAGAACCTAGAACCAAGAATTTATTCAAAACAGACCTGAGTGTTTTCAGTTCTCAGTGTGGACTCTCCAGTCCGGAAGAGAGAATCTTCACTCCTGAATCCTGCAAGTTGTTGTTTCTCAGGTCGAGATCTCTGAGACTGGAGGACTGAGAGCTGAGAACTGAAGACAGAGCTGCACAGCTTCTCTCTGACGGATTACAGCTGTTCAGTCTGAAGAAAACAAAGTAAGAAAAAAGTTATTGAATCTTTAATTTTCCACTCATATCTATTTGTTCACTTGTGGTGAGTTTCTTGAAAGTTCTTACGGTGCTTTGTTGGAGTCTTTGATCACTGGCAGCAGCCTCAGAAGAGCCTCCTCTGAACCAGAGTATTTCTTCAGGTCAAACACTTCCAGGTCTTCTTCTGATGACAGTAAGATGAAGATCAGAGCTGACCACTGAGCAGGAGCAGTGAGACATTTCATCTGTGGAGAGACGTCCTGAACTCAGGAACTGTTGGATCTCCTCCACTAGAGAACCATCATTCAGTTCATTCAGACAGTGGAACAGGTTGATGCTTTTCTCTACAGACAGATTCTCACTGATCTTCTCCTTGATGTACTGGACTGTTTCCTGATTGGTCTGTGAGCTTCTTCCTTTTTGTGTTATCAGACCTCGTAGAAGATTCTGATTGGTCTGCAGTGAAAGACCCAGGAGGAAGCGAAGGAACAAGTCCAGGTGTCCATTTGGACTCTGTAAGGCCTTGTTCACAGCACTCTGGTAGAACTGGACTGGACTGATTTGTTTCAGTTTAAAGAGCTTGGATTTCTTCTGTTCTTCCATGAGGTTGACTCCAGAGTTGATGAAGGTCAGGTGGACATGAAGAGCAGCCAGAAACTCCTGAACACTCAGATGGATGAAGCAGAATACCTTGTCCTGGTACAGTCCTCTCTCCTCTCTAATGATCTGTGTGAACACTCCTGAGTACACTGAGGCTGTTCTTATATCGATGCCACGCTTTGTCAGGTCGGATTCATAGAAGATCAGGTTTCCTTTCTGCAGCTGCTCAAAAGCCAGTTTTCCCAGAGACTCCATCATCTTCCTGCTCTCTGGACTCCAGTGAGGATCTGTCTCAGCTCCTCCATCATACTTGACGTACTTGACTTTGACCTGAGCCATCAGGAAGTGGATGTACATCTCAGTCAGGCTCTTGGGCAGCTCTCCTCCCTCTCTGCTCTTCAGCAGATCCTCCAGAACTGTAGCAGTGATCCAGCAGGAAGACTGGGATGTGCACATGATGTGGAGGCTTCGGGATGTCTTGATGTGGGAGATGATCCTTCTGGCCTGCTCTTTATCTCTGAATCTCTTCCTGAAGTACTCCTCCTTCTGTGACTCATTGAACCCTCTGACCTCTGTCACCATGTCAACACACTCAGCAGGGATCTGATTGGCTGCTGCAGGTTGTGTGGTTATCCAGAGACGAGCAGAGGGAAGCAGGTTCCCCCTGATGAGGTTTGTCAGCAGATCACCCACTGAGGTGGACTTTCTAGGGTCAGTTAGGATCTGAGTCTTGTGGAAGTCCAGAGGAAGTCGACACTCATCCAGACCATCAAAGATGAAGATGATTCTGGAAGTCTTCAAAGCTGCAGATTCCTGCTTCTTTAGTTTCAGGAAAAAGTGATGAACAAGTTCCACCAAGCTGAACTTCTCCTCTTTCAGCACTTCAGCTCTTGAAAGTGAATGGTAAATATGAAGTGGATGTTCTGGTTGGCTTGCCTTCAGCCCAGTCCAGAGTGAACTTCTGTGTTAAGACTGTTTTCCCGATGCCAGCCACTCCCTTTGTCATCACGGTTCTGATTGGTTCTTGTCTTCCAGCTGGGAGTTGAAAGAGCTCTTCTTCTCTGATGCTGGTTTCTGCTCTGTCTGCTTTCCTGGATGCTGCTTCAATCTGTCTGACCTCATGTTCTTCATTCAGCTCTCCAGTTCCTCCCTCTGTGATGTAGAGCTCTGTGTAGATCTCATTCAGAAGGGTTGGGTTTCCTGCTTTAGAGATTCCCTCAAACACACACTGGAACTTCTTCTTCAGACCAGATTGGACTTGATGTCGACAAACTGCAGCAGAAGATCCTGAATGGACACAACAAACAATGTAAATACAATATCTGTAGCTCTGAATGTTGACGATTTGAATTCATGTGTTGTAGAGAAATCCCCTTACTGCTCTGCAGTCGATCAGCCAGCTCCTCCTGCTTCATTCTCCTCAGGAAGTTCTCTGTGATCTTCATCAGTGACTCTCTGATGCTCCTCTGTTCTCCATTGCATTGACATTGCACTTTCTTGTCAATATTGGTTCATTACGGTGATTCTACCCAGAAGCCCGCGGGGAGCACTTTTGTTTCCTGGTGAGAGACAGATCGGAGGAGAACTGTAGAGAGCAGAGCGGCCAAAAAGAGTTTTTATAACTGCGAAAAAAATAAGGAAAATGTCTGAAAGATAGCCATCGTGGGAAATAAGGCCTCCATGAAGGTCCTGAGAAGATTTTGAGACCAAAGGAGCAACGGAAGGAGTCATTTTTGGCGAGAAAAGGTAACGTTTGTGGAGCTGCATTTCTGGGTTATTTTCTGAAGGAATTAAACACTTACTAGCTAGTTTTTACTCTGAAACACAAACTGTGTGAAAGAAATAACATTCAAATGTGAGTTAGTTTATTTTTTATTCATACTTCATCCTACAACAGATTAGTCACGTGGTGCGTCATTCTCTACAGGATTAATAAACATTTAATCATGAAGGCTCATTATGTATTTGTTACAAACTTTGTCATTTTGATAGTAGGTTAATATAGCTAATATGGATACATGCAGCATGTGTTGCCTTCATTATAAGGCTTTTAATTTTTTCGGCTCCAGACATATTGGACTTTGTTTTTTTTGGTCCAATATGGCTCTTTCAACATTTTGGGTTGCCGACCCCTGATCTAGACATTTTGGTGGCCAGCTCCTCCCCTGAAGAGGAAGTTTTTTGAGGAGGAAGGTTTTCTTGCTTTTGGAATCCCATGGTTTAATTGTCAACCAGGAAAAAAGCCAATTCGGTTTGCCAGTCATCGATTTTTTTGGGCCATCACATTTAGGCACAGGGGGCAGTTTCACTGCCTTCTAAAGTTCAGGCAGTGGCAAATTTTAACCAAAAGTTGCAGAGTTGGGAAAGCAAGTACAGTGTTTTTGATCATGACTTGCATTTCTTTTTTTTTTTCAAAGGTCGTCCTTTCACTGCCTATGTGGACCATAAACCACTCACATTTGCAATGGCTGAGGTGAGTGAACCTTGGTCTGCATGTCAGCACGGCCACCTAGCAGCCATCTCCGAGTTTACAACCGACATATGTCACGTAACAGGAAAATCCAACACCATTGCACACTGTCTCGTGTGTCTACTCGTGTCCCCAGTGCTTTTTAGTACCGACTTTTCTGCTATAGCAGCCGAGCAGCCTGGTGACGCAAACATTCTTGCCCTCTGTTTCGGTAGTTCAGGCCTTAAGCTTCAGTAGGTTGTGAGGCAAGATAGTGGTCTGACTCTCCTGTATGATGTTTCCACTGTGTGGCCAGTGGGATGGCATTGGCGCATTTTTGATTCCCTTCATTCCCTCTTGCACCCAAGTGTATGTGCGTGAGTGAAGCTGGTAGGTTTCCATTTTGTGTGGCCTGGGTCGCAGAAAGATTTGAAGGGATGTGTCGTGCGTTGCGTGTCAGTGTTCTAAAGTACACCAGCACACTAAAGCCCCCATGGACTCCTTTTTAGACTATTTCCATCATTTCTGGGTCTGAAACTATCCACTGCTGCAGTGTTTACACAATTTGCTGCAGTTGCCTGACAACCACAAAATGCAGTTTGAAATCGCTGTGTATTTCCAAAGCTAAAAAGCTAAAAGCTATTTATTAAGTAGCTTTTAATAAATATTATCAGTTTTATTTAGTCTTCTACAGAGCTACAGAAATTTAATTTAATATAGATAAAGTACTAGGAGCATTCCTAAATTGAACAATTATATTCTGGGACTTGATGCACATGCCTGTTACCCCATGATTTATTTTTGACAGTTTGTTAACAGGAAAAATGTGTATTCAGGACAAACCAAAGTTGCATTCAAAAGAGACATGTGAAACATAGAACTAAATGTATTTATATTTTTCTGCAAAGTTGTGGGCAAAGTATTGTTTTTGTGCACAACTTTTCCTCTATGAATATGTTTCTTATTGACAGATTTCTTACCCCATGGTATTTTTTATACATATACAGACCAGAAATATGGAGTCCAGCTGTGTCTGATGCTGCTGGACAGACGGACCACTGGGAGTCTCTGAGCTCTGCTGGTCCACTCTGTGGAGAATTAGCAACAATCAGCTCCAATTCCATCTATGCTGATAGGTTTCAAACCAAACTGATTGGAGTCAGGTCACTTCACCAAGTTAGAATTTTGTGCAAACAAGTCGGTTTACATTAACTCCAACAACAAATATCCCAACTGAACAACACATATGGGCATCCTGACAGTGACTTTTCCCTCTGTGGTAAGATTTAACATTTATGACAACTTTAAAAGTACCTTTTAATAAATATCAGTATTTTAAATTTGATTGAGTTTCAAGATTCAACACAAATAGGGCCATTTTTAATTGGCGGTTAAATATTTGGAACACTTCCTAAACAACCCAGTTAGTGTTGTGCAAACTCAGCAACTTTTTCAGCAGCACTTTTCAAAGTGGGAACTCTGGTCCATGTCAGCACCTTGGGGAATTTTAATAAAGATCTTCTTCTGTTCATTGACCAGTGGATTGCATTTTTAAGACAGAAGATATTTGAATGCATTAGGACTGTGTAATGCACCAACAAATATTCCCTTCTCTTCACATCCTTCTTGACATGAGGTTTTTTGATGCATTCATAAAGTCAATTCAGCAGGACTTTGAAATCAGGTTGACATCTGTACTTGTTTTGGTTCAAAATTTTGAGGGGCCGTACAAAGACGTAATTAATTCTGAACCACTCACAGACCTATAGTCTAACACACACACACATTCTCACTTTCTCATACATATATACATAGTTTCTCACATACAGCCAATCACAGCATGACAAATGATCTGCCTTTTATTTCAACTAAACTGCCCTCATTTTCAACTATGCTTTTCCTTACACATACAGATATACTTCTCTTATATACATGTATCTTTCTGTCACATCCATATATACTACTTTCACATATAAGTGAGAGTGTATGTATATGAGTAAGTATATTTATGTGTATGTCAGAGTGACCATATATATATATGTCAGAATGAGTATGTGGCCAAATCCAAATTCCTCCCTTACACCTACGGGTTCACTTTACCCCTACATTTAGAGCTCCAAGTGGAGAGATGTGAAAAAATAGTGTTTTCAAATTCAGATGTTACTAACCCTTGATGACATCATCAATAATTGCCGGTCATTTACATTGGTGCAGAGATCCCAGCGCTTGGAAAATACATAACAACATTGGTTTTAAAACTTTAAAAAGTCATGCTAAAACAAAAGTCACTACTTAAATTTAAATGTAAAATTCTGTGCTACAGATCACACACTTGAAGAAATGTGTAACACGAATCACCCTACTATTGAGGGATGCACAGCCCTAAGTCCCTACAGCAGGGGTCTCCAACCTTTTTGAAACTGAGGGCTATGTCATGGGTACTGAGTCATACGAAGGGCTACCATGTTGAAACAACACATTTGCTCAGTTTGCCTTTAGTTATACATTAATAATGAATAATGATTCTCCTCTATGTAAAGACACTGATTTCTCGCCATAAGAATCAACAATAACAACAAGCTAGGACACAAATATCCATATTCAGCACTTACATCTTTGTAAATGAAAGTGTAATTTAAAAAAACTAGCAACAAAATAAAATGTAATTTTAGGCACAGCTGAAAGGTGAGTTGTTCTGTTTTTGAAACAGACCTGCGGGCACCTTGTGTGCCCATGGGCACTGTGTTGGTGAACCCTGCCTTACAGCTTCCCCTTAAAAAAGCAAGTTCTGACACAGCTAAAGCGTCAAATGCCACCAAAATGTATGTGAGAGTGAGTATTGTAAGTATGTATGTGATGTAATGTAATGTAATGCATGTGTGATATATGCATGCATGCATATATATGTGAGAATATATGCATGTGAGTGGTTCAGTATGAAATATGTCTTGTAAGGCCCCTCACAGTTCATTGACGGAACTTCAGACCAGGAAGGTTTGTTAATCTGGATTAAAGTGTTCAGGTTAGATAATGCTATTGAGCTAACCACTCTGTACTAGGCCAGGGTTTACATTTTGAATTGGATGCAGACAGTCACTGACAGGCAGATCTGAACAGTGGTGTGAAATTTGTCCTTTTTAGATGAAATCAAACAGACATGCAGCTACATTTTTGATCATCTGCAGAAGTTTGATTCTGGTAGGAGATCATTGCATGAATCACCCTTAGAGATAAAAAGTGTTTGAATAAAGATTTTGGGAAACGATTGGTGGGGTTTTAACTTCCCTTCAAATTATGATTGTAAACTTAAAAAAAAATGATTTCCCTTCTTTCACTATGACTGTAAAAACTCTAACTCTCACAGCTGCTCATATAAAGAATGTCTGTGAGAAAGAGCTGAACTCACATGAAACACATATTGGAATAATGAAAACATTTTACTCATTTGAGTCTGTTTCAACATTAACACACAGCTCACCTTTCTACACCAGAAGATGCTGATGATTTAAAATGGATATGATGACCATTGGCCTGATCATTCTTGAAGAACACAAAGCTGGGTTCAGATCCAGATCTGAGTCTCTGATGGATCCTAATAGATAAAAACATTTCTTTAATTAGAAGTGGGATTATTTCATGTTTGATGAGTTCTTCTGGATTTAGAACATCTTGGATCATAAATGCATCATAATAATTCCACTCAAACATTCATTCTGAGGTCACAATGAGAGATCAAGAACTGAACCAGGCCTCAGACCTCATTCAACCAAAACCTAATGATCATCTGAACTAGGGCTGGGCGATATGGGATTTTTTATATCACGATATAGCTTTTTCCATATTGCGCAATAACGATATTTATCAAGATATAAACCAAATAACTATATTTGAACAATTTGTGGCTCATAAATGAAAAGTAGATTCATCAGCAGGTTGTTTAAATTTAAATATTTATTTCCTATCACACTAAGCATAACAGATCCAATGGAAATTATGCAAGTAACCAAGTATATATATATATATATATATATATAAATGACCTAAGCTGAAAATTAAAGCAAAAGTTTCAAGTTTCAAAAGTTTATGAAATAGACTACTTACTTAACTGTTTCTTCAGTTCCATTAAAGAAACAAAGCATTAAGTCTACAAATAAATTCTAATGTTTTCAGGGTTCACATAACAAAAATTGTATTGATGTACTACAAATTATTTTTGTTGTATTTAGTAGCGGTGTAACGGATCACAAAACACATGGCTCGGATCGTGTCACGGCTTTAAGGTCACAGTTCGGATCATTTTTCGAATCAGTAACAAGTAAAAAAAAAAAGAAAAAAGAAGATGAAAGCCTAAAATTACTTTTTTGAAAGTTAAAAATATATGTTTGAAAAAAAAAGTACTTAAAAGCATTAACTCACACATTTTGAACTTTGAACATAAACAAATCATGTATTTTCTGATTACATGTACATGTCTGGAGAGAGAAAGGAATGCTTAATATACTATCCCACCAAATTAAACTGCAATTTTGAAATTAAACTTTCATTACTTTTGGTATTAATTGTTGTATTACGACGGAGTATTAGGGTCACCGAAAAAAAAAAAAAAGTAATATTACAAGTTTTTTTCTCGTAGATATACGACTTTAAATCTCGTAAATGTATGAGTTTTAATCTCGTAGATTTACGACTTTTTCTCGTAATGTATTAAAGTCGAGGGGAGTCTACATTCCAGAGAATTTATGCTGTGAACTGAAGCAGACCAACCAAACTGTGAAAAGCGTCTGGGATTTCATCAGGTAAACTGAATGTTTAAAATATTTCAAATATTTGGAAGTTCCTTTATTTGATTTACAGTGTATTAATGTTTAATTCGTTGATGCTGCTTGCAGGATCTCTGTAGATCCCGTTTATGAATCCGTCCATATCCTCCAGCTGTCCACTTCACGTCATTTCTTCCTCTACGACAGACCAGATCTCCTCCAACTCTGTGATGCTTCCGTCTGAAGAGGACTAGTTTTTGGAATTTTCAATGTTCTTGTGACTATTGTCATTCTCAATGTTGTTTTGTGTCGAGACGGGACGTTTCATTTGGGGAAGGAGGCGTCCGGAGCTCTGTTTACATTCTCTTTTGGTTTCTGAGCATGACAGAGACATGACATAAGGTGGGGAAAGGAAATGAAAGATGTAATAAAGTGACGATCTGATGAACGTGTATCTCTGAGCTCTTATTTTACATATGAAACTCCGCACTGTTGTGTATTGAAGTTAGCTGTTTAAGAACTGCATTACCCAGAAGGCCAAGCGACTGGTCACATGTTCGGTGCACGGCAAGTAGTAAGCAGATGAGCGCTAGTCATGCACAGTGTAGCAGTATGAAAGACTGTTAATAAAAAGTCTGTTTAACACAATGATAGCGCCTCTTTTGCTTACTTGAAGATACGCAAGACAACACACGCACTACCGAACCCGGAAATAATTTGATTTTGAATCGCCAAAAGGTTCAGAATTTCTTTGCTTTTAACACCGATCTGGACATAATCTTACACCAGATTCTCCACGTCTTTCATCTTCAAGCACGGCTCTGATAAACAGACAACTTTGGTTCTTTTCTCATTAAATTACGACTTTTAATCTCGTAGATTTACGACTTTAAATCCGTAGATTTACACGTTTTTTCTCATAAATTTACGACTTTAAAAGTTGTAAATTTAACCTATGACTTTTAAAGTCATAAATATACGACTTTATTCTCATAATTTAGCAGTTACGACTTTTTTCTCATAAATTTACGAGATTTAAAGTCGTATATCTACGAGAAAAAAACTTGTAATATTACTTTTTTTTTTTAGGTGACCCCTAATACTCCGTCGTATTGTATTGAAACTAACTGTGGAAAAATGTAAATATGTCAAATAAGTATTATTAACCATAGTACATGTCCAGGTGATGCATTGCCATACCCGCGTTTTTTCTGGTGATTTTTGACCCTAACGGCTTACCTTCCCCTGTCGGCTCTTGACAGCTGGTTGCAGGAACGCGATGTGTGTGCGACAGCGGCTGCTCCTAACTGGAAGGTCTCCTCAACTCCAACACGGAGATGTGTATCCATGTTTTTGTTCAGCTCTTCAAGAAAAATAAATCTCTCGGTGTCCGCGTTCTTCACGAAGAGTTCCAGAAAAGTTTTTACGGAAGCTTCTCGCACACTCTTTTATGACCGACAAGCATCAAATCTGACGCATGTTAAAACTAATACAGTGTACAGTAAATTAATTTGACGCCAAATGCATTCGGCGTGTACAGACAATTGATTGTAATAAAGCGCGCGGGGCGTGAGGTCCACAGCGGCAGCGGGGGTTGCGGCTTGTGCGCGTTTGTTTACCTTTCATGCAGACGAAGGACGCGGAGTGGAGTCCAAAAAATGACCGAAATGAGAGCTAATAAACACAATAAATCAGGGGTGGGCAAACTTTTTGAATTTGTGGGCCAGAAAGGATTCTAAAATTTGGCTTAAGGGCCGGACAAGGAGCAGATGGAAGAAGTGATTTGGTAATGAACCTCATAAACTAAAAAGATAATATGGAATTTAGATAAAAACATGCTTTAATTTGGATTAAAATTCACATATATAATTTAAAAACAGAAAATTGGGGAATTTAAATTTCTAAATTTAGATTTTTGTTCTCTTTTTGGTTATCCAATGGCTTGATGTTCTTCAGAGGAAAATGCGAACTCAAAGAAATCTGAAAAATCACCTTCTGACTCAGAAAAAAACACACGGACGCCAGAGAAACATCATTCATGAGAAGAAACCAGAAATACAATGAAAATAAAACAATAATTAGGATTTTTGATTCAATGTATTTTAATTTGGAGGGCCAGATTAAGTATCCTAAGGGGCCGTATGTGGCCCCCGGGCCGTAGTTTGCCCACCCCTGCAATAAATAGATGCAAACAAGCCCTGTGGCGACTAACTCTATAACTTTTACTCGTTAAATGGTAGAAACTGTTCGCTAGCAAGTGTTTTTTGCAGACCCTTCAAAATAAAAGTCTATCGCAATAGACTCATTCTTCTATCGAAAAAATGTTCTATCGCGATATCAATAATTATTGTTTTATCGCCCAGCCCTAATCTGAACTATTACTCAGCCTCCTTTAACTCTGACAAACACTTACTGTTTCACTCCTGAACTGATGTCTTTGTAGTTAAAACCATAATCTTTTGATCTGTAATGCCTGAAGGACATACCTGGGTTTATTTCCAAGTCCAGGTTGGTTCCTGTGAAGAATGAAGGTTGCTGATGTGAGTTCTGAGCTCTGACATGGAGAAGAGTCATGGACGAGATGTTGATCTCACCTTTGAGCTTTTCTCTGGCTCTTTTGTCTCTCAAATATCCCTTTTTTAGAGGGAGGGGCTCCCTCTTCTGTGTTCTCACACTTATCCATGCTGCTGGATCCACATTAGTGAAAAGTTCTGATAGGAAGCAGCTATAATCTGATCAGTTCCACTTTGACGCTAAATACGCTAAAAGGTTAAAAAAAAAAAACAAAAAACAAACCTCAAACTGATTGTTGTGTTTACTTTAAAAACAACAAAAGACAATATTGTTAACAATAATCAATTAATGATGAACCTTTTTAAACTGCAGAGTGACAAGAGTTTGTGGAAAAAAGATCTTCCCCAAATATTCAGAAACGGTCAACTTAGAGAAAACAAAGCTCAAGAAAGAAAACAAACCTCCGTCTCTAGAAAGATCTAAAGAAGAAGAATCAACTCACCGTATGAACCTGCTGCAGCACAGATCAAGGACTGAACCAGAAAGAGTCCACCTGTGATGGAGGCCCGAGAGTACAGGAGCTAAGGATCTGGCCTTTTATCTTCTGGCTTCATTTGCATTATGTAAAATCTAATGGGTGACGTCAGAGATTATTGTCTTGTAACATGTCTATGAATCAGAGTCACGCATTCTTTGCCTTTTACAGTAACAGACTGATCGAGACATGTTGGTACTTGATAAGAAAACGTGTCTCTGCTATTCAGATCAGATACAGATCTATTTCTTTCTTCTTCTAACTCCACAGCCTGAACAGTCTTAAAAGGCGATTAGTGTCTTTGGTGTTTTTAACATGTAATTTAAGCATTTTGTCATGATTAAATGATCAAAATGTAATAAATAACCATTTATGATTTGTATTTAAAATAAGGAAAACATTCAAAATGTTTCCAGTAATTTCCTTGACCCCATATTCTTCATATGTTCAGGACTGCACTGATGCATTTCGAGTGTGTCAATGCAGTTTTTCCAGTCATCAACATACTCACTGGTTCTTCATTTGAAGGATTTTTGGTAGAAGAGCTTGTAGCAGCAGAGGCAGAACAGACTGTCTTTTTTTGGGGGAATACATCAGTTATGTTGTTTTTCAATCAGCAGCTCATCATTGGCTAACTTTCTAAAGAAATAACAGTGACAGCAACTCCTTCCATTCTGGCTTTTGGTGGCGTAAAGACTACCACACGACAACCGCACAACGCTGTTTTTGCCTACAGATCAGCTGATTCATACTGATGCGTAAGGAGTTCTGGTATGTCACAGAGTATAATAGGTCTGACAGAGGAATCTTCAAAGTTAAAGGTTGGAAGCTTACAAGGAAGAAGAAAAAAATTAATCCGCCAGTTAAATTTTTTTTTTTTTTTAAATCGAAGTGCAGTTTTTTTCCAAGAAATTTAATGTAAATCAAACAGACAAACCTCTGATTTAAGCCAATCTTTCCTCATCTTTCATCCTTTTTCAGATTAAAGCTGCGCCTGAGGGCTTGTTTTGCTACTTTTTCATCCTTAAAGTTGTAAAGAAGCGCTAACAGCAGCGACACTGCTTCTCTCCCCCCCACCACCTAGCATAGATAGCAGCAGCGTCAGGTAAGGTGGCCCGCCACACTGTTCAAAGTTATTGATTGTGTCAGACTTATGAGCTATATTATTATCTTTTTAATTAGTTTTTTTTTTTTTTACATGAAAGGAGTGGTGTGTCCCAGAAAAACTATGTTAAAATTAAACAAATGTGTATATAATCATTGCGATTTGTGCCCCTTCAGTAGATGGGGCCCTAGGCAGCCGCCAAGGTCACCTATGCCCGGGCCTAGCCCTGGCTCCGTTGTTCTGATTTTAATCGCCCGTAAGCTAATTTTAGCTTATCCTTGTAAGGTGCTGTAAGCTAGCAGGATAGAGTGGAACCAAAGGAACGCAGGGATATCAACATAGGAGTACTGCGCCAATAGTCCTGTCCACAAACTAGAGGCAAATTTCTGATGAAAATATATCTTAAAAATATATGATATAATAATTAGAATTGATGGAATTATATTAATTTTAATGAAAATATGACTGGGATCTTTACAATAGAGAAAAAATATTGTTTGGAGTGGGACTTCATCTCAATAGCCAGACAGCTTTTGCTCTGAAAACATAATTTCTGAACACATTGTTGACTGAAAAGTTCTGCCCTGACCTCTGAGTCTTTATTGCTCAATGCATTTCACACGTCAGTGAAAAAATTAAGCCCTAATATTGCCAAAATTTGAGAACTAATGCTGCAATAATTTTAAAAATCCAGACTTCCTCTCTTTTTACAGATGTGTTTTCATGTTTTTTGGCAGGTTGACAGGCCGAAAGACCTTTAAACTTTGTTATGTCTTACCGAAATTATATTTTTGGAATGCTATTGACTAGAGTGAAGTAAACGCCAGTCAGTGATCCTTTTTCATCTTCAAGTGAAATTTTCAATGTGCAAAAACTAAAGGGTGACATCAGCGATTATTGTCTGGTTACTGTACATGTCCATGCATCAAACGCATGCATTCTTTGCATTTTTACAGTAACAGACTGGTCGAGACATTTTGGTATTTGATAAGCAAAGTGTTTCTGTTTGTCAAATCAGAAACTAATCTAAGTCTTTTGTCTTCTGACTCAATAGCCGGAAAAATTTTTAACTCAGAAACCAGACACATGTAGCTCTGAACACGTGCTTTCTGAACACACTCAAACTTTGATCTGCTGACTGATTTATGGGGATTTACCTATGAGCAATGGACGAAACAGAAACAATTGCCAGTTGTGTCTGTTTTTTAATTGCTTGTTTTTAGACCAAAACCACCCATTTCCATGTAAAGTAAATGAAATATGAACCAGGTACTCTCGTGTCATGTCAGCTTTCTCCTCTGATAGCATAATCAGCTTTTTCAGTTTAAGAAACTGCAGGAAGAGGAACAAGGATTAGGTTCACCACTTATAATTCCATGCTGCGCACAACACAAACTGTTGTTTACAAATAAACAAATAAATAAAAAAATACTAAAGTACTGATAAACAGACCGTCTTCCATAACTGATAGAAAACTGTTCTCGTCGAGCACCTCTCCTTGGCTGTGCAGCAGATTTGCTGCTCACAGCCTGTCCAACAATGGGGGTTTGCTTCTGCTGCGTGTTGGAGGAGCCACGACCAGACCGGTGTCTGTGTTTATCTCATTTACAATGTATGGAAGACATGTTTAAAGAACTCTTACAAAGTATCAATAATTATGTCTCCATGTTTGGATCCATGAGATCTTTGAGAGATTCTTGCGATACAGTGAGCTTGATGACATCCGCTTCCATGATCTTTCCGTCTCTCTGATTGTGTCATGATTTAGTGCTTAGGTTTTGTCATCTTGTGTTTTCCCTGTCAGTTTCACCACGTTCAGGTTAATCATCCACAGCTGTCTTCATTTAGTTAATTGCCCTCAGTGTATTTAAGTGTCTGGTTTTCAATTCTCATTGTCAGGTCATCTGCTCTTCTATGTTCTGTTGCCTCACTGGTTTGTGCTCCTGGGTTTTTGTCATGTTTAAGTTACTTTAGTAAACGTTTTTGTTTCTGCCACCAAGTCTGGTCTCCTGCATTTGGGTCCTCCACCACCATCCTGACAGATTGAGATTAATGTTTTGCTGTTCCGCATTGACCTGACAGGAAAAAAATAAAAATCACAAATAAAATCAGCTGAGCTTTTTTTTTTTTATTGTCTCGATTAAAAATAAAAAAAATAAAAAAAAAAAATCAAACTTATCTCATCATCAGACATTTGAGGATCTAGTTTCACTTTGAAAACTAAATCTCCACCAAACTATCCAAGATGTTCTGCCCTGTAACCCCTCAAAAGGTCTTTGACTTCCCAAACCTTATTTCTTGATAAGTAAACACAGAACAACTCCAACTATAGATTTTAAACAACTTTGTTATAGCTCCCCGAAGGATTCGCTGAAGACTTCATTGGAATGTCATGTATATGATCAAGCAAAACGTGTTTCATGGCAGGACTCAGAAAGCTGAAAGGAAACGTTTTATTTTAAATGAACTTTTAGTTTTAATCATTTTTCTATCATCAATTAAGTAACTTTCATTTAAAAACTGCTGCCCTCCACTCTCTTTACAGATCTTTTTCATCTTGTTTTTGGCAGGTTGGTGAGACTAAAGAGCTTGAATCTTTGTCATATCTCATTCAAATGACGTTTTAGGAATGTTATTGACTAGAGTGAAGCAAACTCCCGTCAACAAGGTGTAATTTTCGTGTGCAAAATCTAACGGATGATGTCAGAGATTATTCTTGTATCAGTGTACATATCTATGAATGCCTTTTTTGCTTTTTACAGTAACAGATTGAGACATTTTCGTACTTGATAAGAGAAAGCATTTCTGCTTTTCAGATCAGATACTGATTTATTACTTTTATCTTCTTACTCAACAGCCGGAAAAATCTCTAAAAGCCTACTCCAACTAAATTTTTTTTTTTTTTTACATGTTCTTGAAGCATTTTTATCATTATGAAGGACATTTATGACAGAATTTAGGATTAAAAACTGAATATTTCTTTATTTAAATAGAATTCGATCAAGAGCAGTTAAAAACCAGCTGCTTGAAAAAGCTCAAGTTTGTGACGCAGCAACCATAAACATATTATTATCACTAGACAAACCGGGAAAGAAAAGTCTTTCCTCCTCCAAGCACCCAGACGGCATCTGGGTGCTTGGTGAAGCTGTTACAGTTACATTAACTTTTCATTGAAATTGGTCGATATGGCTCATGGGGATGGAAAGTTTTTTTTGGTTTTTTTTTTTTATTTGTCCTGTTGACTCGCTGTTTAATTTTGAAAAGCAGCTAAAGACACATCTTTTTAAAATGGCCTTTTCCTAATTCTGTTTTTTTCTGTTTTACTCTTTGGTTTTACTTTGAAGCACTTTGTGTTTTTTTTTTATCTTGAAAGGTGCTATTTAAATAAAGATTATTATTATATTAACTGGGGGGGAGAGGTTTCCTACCGTGCAGCCGACTCCCCAGACTATGGTGGCCGGGAAGTGCAAAACAATAATACATTTATCCAAACACATTTACAAATTCATCAAAACACTTTTACAAATTTATAAAAACACATTTACAAGTTTATAAAAACACATTTACAAGCTGACCGAAACACATTTACATTTCGACCGAAACACATTTACAAGTTTGCCCATAGTCTGTATATTTGATGGACAACCCCCGCTCCAGTATGCAATTCATTTCCTATGACGTCCAGTAGATAACATAGCATCTATGAGGTTCACCTTCGACATGACCCGGAAGGGATGGTACAGAGATGAGTTGAGTGAGAAAAAGACAGCGGAAAGGGGGTCGTACAGCCAGTGTTGCCAGATTGTGCCGTTTTGGTTCTAAATTTGCGGGCAAAAATTGCTTTGGGCGGGTGGGCATATTTTTGGCGGGTTTAGGGTCGGTTTGGCGTTTTTTATTTCCTTATTATAAAAAAGTAGCAGACTTAGTTAGGCTGGATGGCGATCGGACTTCCACTAATGTTTCCTTGTTCTCAGGCTCAGTGAACGCACCAGGAGGAGACGCTTTATTGTCCTGGGCAGTGTCATTTAAGCCCTTGTTGCCCCTCGCCTGCCAATAAATGTGTTCATAAGCTTGGGGCTCGGTGTGGGAGGGGCTTTCAATACATTTTTTTAGCTTGATGATGGCCTTATTGAGCGGTGTGTTTACAGTAGTCCTGTCTTGGCTGGTTTACGCCGGGTTCGCACTGTCTGTGCGCACGCGCTCGCAAGTGTGAGCGTGGATAAATTAATAAAACTAAAATTATTATCTCATGTCTCTGCTAAGAGGAACTGATTTCTGCCCCAAACCGTGCAGCCCGCTCAGAGTCTGCCCTCGTTGACTCATCGTGTGCGTGGCTGTGTGTATGTCTGTTTTGTTTGTGCCTGTAATCGCACGCACATACGTGTGCGTGTTATGATTGTATGTTTTCCATATCTACAGTCTGTTTAGATACAAAAACATGATCACATTTGTCAATCGCAGTGTTTTATTGTGAAAATTGGTTAGATTTAGAAAATAAACAGGATTTTCTCATGTATGTTGGTGCAACTTCCTGCTAGAATTGACGCGGAGCGCTCGCATGTGTGCGTGCGACCACAGGCACACACCAATCAGACACGCACGCACACAGATCAACGTGGGCAGCACTCCGGTGCGCGGACAGAGCTGGGTCTTATGGGGTTAAAAAACGACAACAGAGAGGCAGACCTCTTGTCCCTACAATTTGGCAGAAAACCAAATTATGTCCACAATCACCACAGAATCTTCCTAAAAACGGGTAATAAACTCCCGGGCAACATCAAAAACGGGCAAAACATCTTCGCTTGTATTCTGTCGGCTATATTGATTCCGAATCCGAAACTATTGTTTCCGCGGTCTTTCCTCCCAGAATTCATCTCTGCACCCTTACTTCCGGGTCATGTCGGAGGTGAACCTCATAGACGCTATATTATCTACTGGACGTCATAGGAAATGAATTGCATACTGGAGCGGGGGTTGTCCATCAAATATAACAGACTATGGGCAAAACTTGTAAATGTTTTCGGTGAAATGTAAATGTGTTTCGGTCAACTTGTAAATGTGTTTCGGTCGAAATGTAAATGTGTTTCGGTCAACTTGCAAATGTGTTTTAATAAATTTGTAAATGTGTTTTTATAAATTTGTAAAAGTGTTTTGATGAACTTGTAAATGTGTTTGGATAAACGTATTATTGTTTTGCACTTCCCGGCCACCGTACCAGACAGCCACAGTAAGCGCTTCCCCTTTCCAGGGCGACCGGGCAGCCAGGAGGTTTCAGAGAATTAAATATTTTATGCATTTTATTTTATGATTTGATTTATCTCATTTTACAATTAAAAATGTATGTGTCTCAGAAAAGTATTACATTATGAAAAACTTGAATATTGGATTATTTTGTTTCTCCACCCTGCCCTGCTCTGCTAGTTCTCCTTAACTCTTCTAAAAGATTTTTTTGGAGCCATTGACACCTACCACTTGGTGTTATTTAAAATACCTTAACACATCTACCATTTGATAATTAAGGTAATTTCCATTGATTCTAATGAAAATGTTTCCGGTTCCGGGTCACAACGAGCAGACGTGTGCCTCCAGCTCTCCGTAACTTTCTGGCTATTCAAGTCTTTTAAAGTCGTCTGCAAGCGGACTTTAATCACCGGCTGCTGCAACACAGCTACCACAACGAGGAGAGCTGATCATGGCACCGAAGAAAAATATTGAAGCCGATCTGGCTGAGCTGAAGACCGCCTTAGCCCACATCGAAGCTCAACTAGCTCCTGCTTTGCTACAGGAAGCTAAGCTAACAGCTGTGCTTCCGCTGGAGGCTAAACTAACGCCGCTGCTGCATCTTGTGGAAGAATTCGCCAAGAAAAGGCACGCAACGAAACGAGACAATCGCCAAGATCTGATGGAAAAGGATGCATGACTTGGACCAACAGCACGATGAATAATGTGATTCTCACGGACTCCAACTACAGCCCGGGCGCGGCCTGGTGCTACCGGCGCTAGCATGGATGCTAACGGAGCTGCTGATGCGACCGGGAGGATCAAGTTCAAATGTTTTTATCGTCTAAAGGAATCTCCTTGGACCTTGAAACTTGACCTTGAATGTCGAAGTTTGTCATCCGCTACCTCGGAGAAAGACCACGGATAAACCAGCGATTCTGATCAGGTTCGTGAATCGAAAGCATAAGATGGCCCTGATGAAACAACGTAAACAATTAAAAAATACGAAGACATTTCTTAATGACCATTTATGCAAATATTAAGCTGATCTGGCAAAACACGCGAGGATCCTCCGATCCAAACGACAGATCCAGTCACATGGGTTATGAACTCCAGATCTTTGTCAAAACACTCGGACCACCGGACCTGACGAAGCCTCTGGAAATAAAATCCATGAAAGACTTTGAGAACTGTGGGATTACGCATGTTTGGACCTCTAATTCAAGCAAAATGTGAATTGTGGACTCATGAAACCGTTGGAACCGTTGAATACGAACTCTGACCCAATCCTGAAGAACTCGAGCACAATTCCCTTGAAATGAGACCTTCACAGTCTCTCAGTCAAAACAACGAAGATGGTTTACGTGGCCTTTAAACCTGTTCCTAACCAAAGATGTAGCTCTGATCTGAATACCAATTGCCTCAACCTGTCTTTCTTAATGAGAATATCTTTTGAAGTTTCCATTCTAAATAAAAGCATGAATTTTTTACTTTAGCATTTTTTTCATATAATAATCGTTCTTTTGATAAACGCATATCCAATCTGCTCAAATTGTCTTTTTTAATAAGAATATTTTGATATATTTTCCTGCAGTAACAAATGAAGTTGATTACTTCTTGATATTTTTTGAATTTTTAATGAGAATATTTAAATTACTGTTGATGATTAATATAAATGATTTGTCTATGGATGTTTTTGAAATTCTATTACATCACTGATATTATTGATCTTTTATTACCTGAAACTATATTGATATTTGATATTAAGTCCTGAACCGGATATTGATTATTCATGAAGAGAAAATGGTACTGGTCGAGTCGGGGTGGGATTATATAAATTCGCTTCCTTCCACCGCCTTTCAAGCGATCTACTTGTGATTTATTATGTGATGTTATTTCATTTATTATAACCCGATTGCTTGAAATAAACCATTTCATTCATTCATTCATTCATTCATTCATTCATTCATTCATTCATTCATTCATTCATTCGTTCATTCATTCAAAAGATGAGCAGCCTTGCACTGGTATATAATGCAACACTTTATGGTAGTTAAGCGTTTCTTATAAGTGTTGCATATTGGCTCTTAGCTGTTTTTTTTCTGCATCAGAATTAGTTGTGTTTCTAAGACTGGGATGTCACACTTAATCGCACAGGCGGCCAAAATTCCAAAAACACTTTAGGTTGCGGGCCAAACAGGGAAAAATAAGATTGAACACGCTGAAATTTCATTTTTAAAACTTAACTTTTTAACTTAACTATGAATATAATCATGCTGGACTGTTATTCCAGAATAAATCAACTTAAACCTTAAATAACTTTGAATATTTTGCTCTCTGTAAAATTTTATGATACAATTTAGAAATTAATGCAAGATAACATCGGGCCATTAATAACAATGAAATAAAATGATCAGGAGGGCTGGATATATTCAACTGGAGGGCCGGATCTGGCCCGGGGGCCTTGACTTTGACTCATGTGTTTTAAGATATCGATTTATAAGTTTTTATCATCTAATAAGCAACATTTATCTAAATCCAAAAAATGTAACGATTGATTCATATCAATCGATGTGTAATAATTTTATACTAATAATAATTTACTAATTATCTTTTTTTATCGACTGATATAAATGTTGAAATTTTTCACTAAATTAGTTTTAAAAGCACACATGAATAAAAATATGCAGTGAATTTAAACCAAAAAAATCATCAGTTCAGAAATGTCTTTTACCGGTTAGTTATCATTGCTGTTAGTACTGAATTTTTTGTGATATATATATATTTGAAATTTTATCAACCAATTCAAAAGAAATGTAAAATGTGGGTTGGATGATTGTAGTATCATATTTTTTGTTTGAATTACTGTAGTTGATCATTGCTATAGTTTATATTGAGACAATGTGTAAGTTATCGATGTCTGTGTGTTACAACAATGTAAAGGTTTTTGTTTTACATCTTTAATTCTGACATTTTATGTGATTAGTGATCATTTCATTATTGTTGTTGAATTCAATTTATATGTTGCCATGTCATTTTAGCAAGTAATTGTTTTGTGAGAAAGCATTTTTCCCAAAAATGTAGTAAGGAAGAGGAGAATAAATAAACGGACTGTTGTTTCTGTCTTGTGTTCAGGTGATTCATATTTTATAATACAGATTCGAGCTTTTTAGCTCTTGTTTTCATTTTTGATGGTCTGTCGCTCAGTGTATATGTTTCAGTGTACAGTATATTTTTGTGCAGAATAAAGTGAAAGTAAACATCAGTAAGAAGCGTGGAGCCTTTTATATGAAAATCAGATCGTAGGGGTAGGATTATATAGATCAGCTTCTTCCCACTCCTTTTCAAACAATAGATCAAACTCTGCTTGACTTAAGTAATAATTACTATATTTAATGAATCAAATGTGACATGAGTGTGTCTTTGTTTTGTTTGTTGTTTCTTTTTTTCTAATCGATGTACATTTGATTATTTCTGTAATGAGTTTGAAAAATCTCTGATTTTTTTTTTTTAGTCTCGTATTTGCTATAATCTATACTTGAAATAAACAATCAAAAATAATCAATCAGATTAGAGAACACCAAAATTAAAAGGTTTCCACATCGTCTTCATATAGCATCTGAAAAAAAAATACTGTATTTTCAAAGTTACCATTTTCTGCCCACTGCCTTTCTTCTCCTTTTATCTATCCCTTTTCTCATTTTTGGCTTTCTTTTTCTTCTCTTTGATTCTATCGGTTTTCCTATTTGTTTATCTAAGTATGGGAGTAAATGTCTTTATTTCTCTTTGACTTTTCCTCTTTTTACAGCCATATAGGTTGCTACGCTTTGTTTTAGTCATGGTTTTCCAGCCAAAAGTTATCTAAAAAATACACCAGACCCAACAAAAAAAAAGCCCAAAATATTAACTAGTCTTTATTTAGCTATCATTTATAAGAATTAATCATCCAATATTTATCACTCCCTGATTTGATTGAAAATCCAACTTTAAAACATTATTAAATTTAATACATCCAAGATTTTCGAAGTCAGTCAGACCAAAACATGAATTTCAACTGATATTTTTCCTTAGACCTGTCACTCCTGCAGGACACGTAGCTGGCATTGGGTCCAGGTTGGTTCCTGTGAAGAATGAAGGTTGTTGATGTGAGTGCTGAGCTCTGATATGGAGAAGAGTCATGGACAGTTAGAGATGTTCATCTCACCTCTGAGCTTTGCTCTGGCTTTCCAGTTTTCCAAATCTCCCTCTTTTAGAGGGAGGGGCTCCCTCCTGTGTGTCTTCACACTGATCCATGCTGCTGGATTCACTGGATCAGCTCAAACACACCTTCTTCCTTCACCTGCAGAGGAAACCCTCATCATCATCAGCTCTGATCCTCCTTCACTAACAGATCAGCTGCTCCTCCACTGATGGGCTCTTCTCTTGTGTTTCCTCTCAGGTTCAGGTGAATGCAGTCAGACAGCAGTGGGAGGAAGAGGAAGCTGCTGAACATCAGCTGCTGCACTTCTGCTCTCACTCCACCAGATGGAGACATGGAGCTGCAGCAGCAAACACTCCATGATGGAACATGTCTTTTCAGTCACTTTGACAAAGAAACAACAAACTTCCTGTTTCTACAATTCAGGAAAAATGAAGCAGATCAAGAAAACAGACAGAAATTAAACAATGTGTTGAAAAGAAAGAAAGACGTGAATTACACTGCTGAGAAGCACTGAGAAAAAAAAACATCAAACAGAAAGAAGCTGACAATTCCTTCCTTCCTTCCTTCCTTCCTTCAATCCTTCCTTCCTTCCTTCCTTCCTTCCTTCCTTCCTTCCTCCTTCCTTCCTTCCTTCCTTCCTTCCTTCCTTCCTTCCTTCCTTCCTTCCTTCCTTCCTTCCTTCCTTCCTTCCTCCTTCCTTCCTTCCTTCCTTCAGGTGAATTAATATTCTGGAGACTGCTCCTGCCGGTGATCAGAGAGGAGATTTGTTTTGAGAGAGCCAAGAAGATCCGTTTTCTTTTTTTTTTTTTAATAAACTTTTAAATGGTTTAATTTGACTTCTCTGCTTTATAATTCCATGTAAATAATTTCACAAATTTGCCACAAAAACAGGTCTGAGGAAAAAAAAAATCCACCCGGTGAACAATCAACCCCAAAGAGAGTCAACCCCATAGCAAGACGTATAAACAGCCCTTAACCACTATGGCACCTCATCTGAACAAAAAGAGATATCAAAACATTTTCATATAATTTTGACATTAAAACTCACCATCGTCTGCTTGAGGGACAAACATAAATCATGTATCTTTGCACAAAGTGTCTAAAACTCAAATCAGCTCATATTTTTACAGTTGTTTCAAGTTCATTCAATTCATTCATAAATCACAAATTTTCAATCTAGTTCGTCCATAGGCATTGTAAAACACAGCCACATCAACTCAAACCATTGTTAGATTACATTACTTTCCAAATTATTAAAATCAACAATAACTATAAGTGAAAGTAGGAAAAAAAATCAGTTTAAAAGTTTAATACAGTGGTCCATCACCTGTAAGGCAGTTCAGCTTCCACAGTGTAGAGTTTCAACAAATTCTTTCCGTATATTTCTGTACGCATTTTTTTTCTACACCACATTGTTGCTGCGTCTTGATTGGCCGGAGACCTTATGAATCTCCTCCATGCCCTGTGTGATGATAATAAATGATGATAAAAATGTGCACACATATAAGGTAAATTAAACATGTTCTTCTCTTCAGATGTGTATTTTTGAAGTGTAAAATGTTATTTCCTTCACTGCTTACTACTTTTTTATTTCAATCAGTAGATGGTAGCAGACACTCCAAAATAGTCCAAGTATTATTACTTGTGCTTGCTTATGTGTTTTTTAATGATAGACGTGTACAGATATCTTATTAAATTCTTTATAAAAAATTGGCCTCTCTTGTCATGACCACGCCTCTCCTCATCAGCTGGCACACAGAGGTAATCTACCTCATCAGTCTCACCTGTATGGTTGCCTTTATAGCAGGTGCTGCCCTGCTGAGCAGTGCCAGAAGATTGACTGCTTTCCTGCCTGTGACGTGACAGCCTATCTGCCACGCACCTTTATTGCCATTGCTGCTCCATCCTTTGCCTGCTGTTGGATCTTAGGGTGAGACTCCAGGACCTTCCTCGTCTCTTGGATTTGGATCTGATGTGTTGCCCAACGGGGCCTCTCACCCCCACCACCTTCCCTGGATTTCCATGATGTGCACTCAAATTGTGTGCCTTCTCCCTTCTCCCTACCACCACAAGTGAGTGACAATTTGATTCATGTTCTGAAGCTCCAATCAACTCAGAAATAACTTTGCTCTCCTTTCCTAGTGTACCTGACCTCCCTGGTGGACAAAGACGTCACAGCTCTGGCACGCGCAGCACTTGTGTCCATATTAAAAATGTCAACACTGCCAGTCTGCCTTCCTGGGATCCACTCACTCGTGCATCCTGATGGCTCTGCTGTGAGTTGTCATGGGTTTTGAGATCTGCTTTGGAAGTTTGGTAGTTAAACTTTTACATTCTGTACAGGAAAAGGGCTTCTCTCCTGTGTGAAGCCTCATATGTATAGAGCTCTGACTAAAACTTCCATGCCATTTTTCACAAGAAAGACTTCTCTCCTGTGTGACTAATGTATTTTGTGACATTCTGTACAGGAAAAAGGCTTTTCTCCTGTTTGAGTTCTTGTGTATTGAGATTGGAACAATTGCCAGAAGTTGTGTTGCATTCATAGCAGGCTTCTCTTCTGGATGAGTTCTCATATGTGCTATGAGACTTTCATCTACCTCCTGATTATGAATTTCATTAAAGTTCTCGTTTAGATCTGCTTCATTCTGTGTTTGTTGGTTTTTTTTTTGTGTGTTTTTTTTTTTTTTTTTTTTTTTTTTCCCTCATAAGTAGGAGTCTCAAGGTTTTGGTCTGCTTTAACTCTAGCGGTTTGTCCTGACTGATGCGGAGCTCTTCCTACTGCAATCTGTGGTGAGACTGAAGCTAAAGCAGTTCTTTGGCACTGGATCCGAACAAAACCTAATCGGTGCCCAACCCTTGCTGGCTCTGACTTTAAATGCTTAAAGGATAAAGATCCTCCCCCCCTGGATAGCAGCTGACTTATAGATGCTTCTCCTTGTATCTGAAATCTTTTAGTAGTTGAATAATCCTAACTCATGGAGATTTGATTACTGATTTCTTTGCAATAAAACCTTATTCCTCATGCATCATTTCATTGAAGTGAGACATCCCCAGGAGCTAGTGGCTCCTCCCACAAGCAGCACAGTGTGAGAAACGCATTATTTAAAAGACGGTGAACAGTGAATATGCTGCGTAGCATAACTGGGACGGGACATGCAAGTTTGTCGTGCCAATTGCTTTTGGTGTGATAGCACCTATCACTACCTTCAAAAAACTTTAGAGGTAAAGGACGCAGATTTGACTTGACTGTAACTAAGATGACTCTTTGAGGCCAGTACACAATTACTGTAAATGTATGTTAGTTGCATAAGTGTGAGACTGACATATCAAATGTAGATTAAGATTTTCTTGTTTAAACAAAGCACTAAATCTCAACAAGTTTTACTTGTGTGGTTCAATTTAAACTGATCCTGTTTTGTCTCTTAAGCTCTTACCAAACCAAATGGGTAAGGAATCTCCATTTTCAAAATAAAGGCCCTTAACAGATCAGCTGCTCCTCCACTGATGGGCTCTTCTCTTGTGTTTCCTCTCAGGTTCAGGTGAATGCAGAGGAAGCTGCTGAACATCAGCTGCTGCACTTCTGCTCTCACTCCACTAGATGGAGACATGGAGCTGCAGCAGCAAACATTCCATGATGGAGCAACATTTCACTGTCACTTTGACAAAGAAACATCAAACTTCCTGTTTCTATAATTTAGGAAAAATGAAGCAGATCAAGAAAAACAGACAGGAATCAAACAATGAGGTGAGAAGAAAGATAAAATTCTTTCTCTCAAAGCTCAGACTTTCAGATGAACTGGATATTCTACTTACACAATTTTTCAAAAAAAAAAAAAGATCCAGGAGCTGGTCCTGTTCCAGATTTTGAATTTGTCTTTAAGATCTGGTGTTTTCCCAGAGCCATTGAAAAGCTATGCAGATAACAGAGATAAATATTACATTGATACCAGACCAAGGCCCTGTACAGACTCTTGGTAAATGCATTGAGGACATTAATAACTGGATATTAATAACTTTCACTCAAGTGTTGAAATAAATCAACATTGGATTGGGTTCAAAACCAAAATTCGACTTTAGAAGTTTTGTAACAGAGAAACGCTTGATTCTTGAAAAGTTTAAGTATTCATGAAAAATTTAGAAACGTTATGTAATTCCCTCCACAAATACATATAAAAAATTAACTAAAAAAATTTGATTCAAGTGTGGTTGAATTTTAGTCTCCCAAGCAGAACAGTCTTCAAACCCAATGAACTCTTTCTGTTGAGACCTCAGCGGATAAAGTCAGAAACAAAAGTGTGACAAAAACAGAAAAACATGGACCATGTTTTCAATGAGTTCTCTAGTACCCTTGAGGTTTCGGCTAAAGCAGCTTCTGATTGTCATGTCTTCTACCAGGATGGAAAAAAGCTTTAGCCCTTCAAAATGCTTTGAAACTGATTCAAGGCAAAAAATGCAAACATGCAAGACTAAAAAATTGGCCTTTGAGTACATTCCCTGATGGTTTTTTTTTTTTGTTCTCTGTATAATATAAATAAACAAACAATCTGGCATTTTCAAATCATAAAGAGATTATTAATATAAATCTTCTTGACAGTGTTCTTGGCATCAAGTCAAGTTTTGTTTGGAAATATCACAAAAGCTTTTTTTTTCTCAGTTCCATTTACTTGATTTACTTTTAAAATGTGTTTGAAAGTAAAATCATCCTTTGAATATTCTTAATCATCAAAATTTGTAACTAAAAACCGTTATTTTGTTTGGACTTTGTTGTACAATTTAATAAAAGATAACAAATAAAGCAGAACACCGTTCTAAAACTCATTGGCTTTGTTTGTACAATTTTAACAATATTAAAACAGAACCAAATAATATTTTTTTTATTTTAGAAAAACTTTTTTACAACTCAGTTTCACCCATTCAAAATATTACATTCAAGTTTGAAAAAGAAATAAAAAACATATAATTGAAAAAAATATCAAGTATATGTAAAAAATAAAGACACAAAAAGATAATTCTTACCAATTCTTCCAAAAACATTACAAGATTTGACTCTTCCCTTAAACACTGTTTCATGACAATTTTTTTTCAGGAGATTTTCATATTTCCCAGCAAATGACAGATTTTTGTACAACATCAAAAAAAGTTAACTTCCTCTTTATGCTCAGGTATTCTATAAACAGCACTGAATCATGGGAACATTTTAGCACCATGATGCTAGAAAGTCTTTGTCCCAGGTTTAAAAGTTCTGAAGACAAGACGTTAATAAAAGTGACCACAAACAATGAGAACATAAAATGAGATCAGTGGAGTCAAAAATTTGAACACAATTTTACAAAACACTAACCTGGATAAAAAAGATAAAAAACTGAATAATGATAAAGTTCAGAGAAACCCGTAAGATGAGAGAGAAAGGAAGCAGAAGACCTCACAACGCTCCAAGTTAGAATGAGAAAAGGAAGTACAGTTCTCCATAAGTCCACCAGGGGAGCAGCAGCCTAATGACTCTACACTTGATGCTGAGAGAGAGACGGTCGAACTGATCTCAGATCAGATCTACATGTCTGACACTCATCTCCACTTTTGCTTTGATTCATCCATCATTCTGCTCTCCACCTCCACATGGTCCAAAGAGAACATCTGCAGACCAGCTGCTGTTGCCTCTTCTCTCTGCACCGGCAGGAGGAACATCAGACTCACCAGCCCTTTCCCTCCCACCTATGAAGAGAAGAATGCAGCAATAAGGAGTTAAAGGAGCCTCTCCTTGTCCTCATTTGTCACTCAGTGATGCAGAACATCAGTACATTAAGCAGTAGAATTTCAGATCTGTTCAGAGCAGCAGCTTCCTGTCATCTTCACCTGTTTGAGCTTCTGCTGCTCTGATTGGCTGACTTTTGTACTGTCATCACTCTCCTCAGAGCTTCACTGAGAAGCTGCAGCTTCACAAGAAACTCTGTATCTTTGCTCTCAGATAAACTTTAAAAATATATATCTGGAAGAAGCTGGACTGACTCCAACCCTCAACTGACCTCAGAGTCTGCAATTTTGAGCATGGACTTGCCACCAGATCCAGGAGCTCCTGAACATCTAAGTCCTGTAAGCTGTTGTATCTCAGGTCCAGTTCTGCCAGGGAGGAACAGTTGGCCTTCAGAGCTGCGACCAGAGCTTTGCAGCTGATCTTTGACAATTTGCAATTCCACAACCTGAATTAAGAATAAATAAAAATTTTGGTTATGGTTTTGTCCTAAGCCTCAGAGTGTATGGACATCTTTGAACAACAAATAGAAGATACTCTTAAAAGACACAATTTTTTGGAGTTCAGAGAGACTTAACATGGGCAAAAACACTTGAATGTAGCTGAAGAAAAGAAAAACGAGATGAAGACAGAAAAATTAACTTGGAAAAAAAACTCACACTTGATTCTATATTTTCACTCAAGAAAACTGCTGAGGAGGAAATGATCAGGGGAGATGATGAAAATTGAGAAAAAGAACAGATGCAATGCCCCCTGTCTATGTCTGAAATGACTAAAATGTTGCTTAGGCATGGACATAAGTGAGCTTCATTTGGTAAAGAAACAAAAATAATCCCAATAGGAACAGAGAACAGACCACAAAATTAGTAATCTGCAGTCAGGACTCTCCAGAAAACCACACAGATGAAGAACTCCAGGATCAAATATATCTCTGTTTCCACCCAGGTCCAGTTCTTTTAGGTGGGATGGGTTGGACTTCAAAGCTGAAACCAGGGCAACACAACTGACATCTGATAAACTGCAATCATCCAACCTGAAACCAGAAAAAAAAACTGTGTTTCAAGACGAAGTTTATGTTTGTCACACCTCAATTCTTCTAAAGAATTGAGAGTTAAATAAAATAAAAAGTTTGGATGAAGTCAGAATATGTGAAGCACCAGCAGCAGATCAGAAAAGTCCAGCATGCAAGATGAACATTGAGGAACACAGGAACACAGCTTTTAGCTTGAAGATGGTCAGCATGCAGCAGGAGAACATCATACTCATGTCTGCAGTTCTGGGTCAAGAGAACTGTGTCATCATATTGATCTGGACACAACTGAAACATGGAGTCTGACCTCAGAATCTGCAGTCTGCAGTTTGGACTCTCCAGGAAACCACACAGATGACGGAATCCTGAATCTCTCAGGTTATTCCCTCCCAGGCCCAGTTCTGTCAGATTGAACGGGTTGGACTTCAGAGCTGAGCCCAGAGCTTCACAGCTGATCTCTGACAAACTACAGAGCTCCAACCTGAAAACAGAAGAAAAGTGTCTTTAAACCACATGCAAAAAAAAACAAACAAAACAAAAGATGATTCAGTTCACATTGCATGCCTAACCTAAAGTCAATAGTCTGACAAAACTTCAGATATCTCATAAATAATAAATCAGCTCCAGTGTGCAAATTTAGCAAAAGTAGCACTGTAGTCGAACCTATAAATATGGCACAAGTGGCTTTAACAATTCAGGCAAAACTGATAAATCACTTCAGGCAAATTGATGGTAAAAGTCATAGTGAAGAGCAGTAGCGATGACCATCCTAAGTTTATCTCCTTGACCTGTAGGTAAACTGATACGAGTCAAATTTTTGGGGTTGGAGGGATTTAAGACGCTGAAGAACCAAAGCACCTCATGACCACAATGTCAGTGCCACTGGTCTGTGGTCATTAAGATAAATGGCTGTTCTTTGGGATCGGGATGGGATGTTTTTGAGGAGGATGCTACAGCAGCCAGTTATTAACAGAACTGAAGTAGTATAAACCCGGGCTTACACCGCTAGCGTCACGACTCTGTTGCGGGAGCGGACTAGCTACAGCTAATGGCTTACACTGGCTGCTGCTCCAGCCACAGGCTCTGTTGATACAGGAAGCCAAACCCTCGTTCTCCAGTCATTTCAGAACACTTCTTTGTCTGCGTGTGACTGTAAAGCACAGAATTTTTACATAATTTTTACGACATGCTGAAACCGGCAAGTTCAGTAGAAATTTTGTTTTATTTTTTAAAATATACCGGATGCACTTTACATTCGCCTGTGTGGTTTCCAGTTTAAGTTGTGAATGGCCCAAACTTAACAAAAAGTGCTTCATATCTGTTGTGGCGTCCGTCAAAATTTGAACCAAACAAAATGGATTCGCAGAGGCCGCTCCGCAGATGCAAGACGTGAACGCTTGCAGTGGAAGTACTACTCGCACTTGTAACCCTTCCGTTCTCCTTAGCTTGTTTACATTAAAAGTGGGGTCATCTGGGCCCCACAGGACAGTGCGCTGAACTTTTTTTTTTCACTGATTTTTGAGTTTCACTAATGTCCATGACAGACGTAAAATCCTGTCCCCCTTCGTCCACATTTGTCATGGAAGAAATCGCATAACAATATGTGGTTGGAGCCATCTGGACCCCAAGGAGAGCGGAAGGGTTTTAAAGTTACGGAAAAACTGCAGCTCACGCATCGGAGCCTTATCGCTAGCGGTGTAAGCCTGGGGTAAGTGTAAGCCATTTGAACAGGCTGTTATTTCAACCTCCCTCTGAATTCAACCATAGCTGGTCTTTAAACAGGATAAACACTCCTACAAATATTTGTAAGATTATGTTTACTACTACAAACATAACTAACAAACAAAACAAATGCATTGAGGGTTTATCCAAATTAAGCAATCAATCTTGCTTTTTGCATCTTTGATAGATAACCATGGCAACAGCTCTGGCTCCACTTTTGACCTGGCTTTAGTCAAAGTGTTTTAGCTTATTCAGCTCTGAAACTTTTAAATAACCTGTTTTTTCATTGAATACTTCTTTACATTGCTGAATTTGTCATGCCAGCAATCGCTGATAAATAAATTTAACAATTAACCCGTTGATTCTGGGAAACTGATCATATTTAATTCACTCCAAGTTCCTTTTGTGATTACAGATATCATTTTGTAACATTTATTGTTGATGATATCGGACCAATTACAACTAAGATTTTTAACTTAACAAGGATATTCATGTTCTACTTTATTGCAAAAATTCTCATGTTTCATTTTCACCAAGATCTATCTGGCACTTTTTACTAAATAATAGAAAACCAGAAAGAACCTGGAAAAAAGGGTTTATTGAAACCTTACCTGAGAGTCTTAAGTTCACAGCATGGACTCTCCAATCCAGTAGACAGAAGCTTCACTCCTGAATCCTGCAGGTTGTTGTTACTCAGGTCCAGATCTCTGAGTCTGGAGGACTGAGAGCTGAGAACTGATGACAAAGCTGCACAGCTTCTTTCTGACAGGTTACAACCACTAAGTCTGAAGTAAACAAAGTAAGACAAAAGTTATTGAAATGTTCTCTTTTTACTCAAACATATTTGTTAATCAAAGGTGATTTTCATGAGAGTTCTTACATAGCTTTGTTGGAGGCTTTGATCACTGGCAGCAGCCTCAGGAGAGCCTCCTCTGAAGCAGAGTATTTCTTCAGGTCAAATTCTTCAAGATCTTCTTCTGATGACAGTAAGATGAAGACCAGAGCTGACCACTGAGCAGGAGAAAGTTCATCTGTGGAGAGACGTCCTGACCTCAGAGACTGTTGGATCTCCTCCACTAGAGAACCATCATTCAGTTCATTAAGACAGTGGAACAGGTTGATGCTTTTCTCTACAGACAGATTCTCACTGATTTTCTCCTTGATGAACTGGACTGTTTCCCGATTGGTCTGTGAGCTACTTCCTGTTTGTGTCAACAGACCTTGTAGAAGTTTCTGATTGGTCTGCAGTGACAGACCAAGAAGAAAGCGGAGGAACAAGTCCAGGTGTCCATTTGGACTCTGTAAGGCCTTCTTCACAGCACTCTTGTTGAACTGGGATGAGGTGATTTGTTTCAGTTTAAAGAGCTTGGATTTTTTCTGTTCTTCCTCCATGAGGTTGATTCCTGAGGTGATGAAGGTCAGGTGGACATGAAGAGCAGCCAGAAACTCCTGAACACTCAGATGGATGAAGCAGAACACCTTGTCCTGGTACAGTCCTCTCTCCTCTCTAAAGATCTGTGTCAACACTCCTGAGTACACTGAGGCTGCTCTGATATCGATGCCACACTCTGTCAGGTCGGATTCATAGAAGATCAGGTTTCCTTTCTGCAGCTGCTCAAAAGCCAGTTTTCCCAGAGACTCCATCATCTTCCTGCTCTCTGGACTCCAGTGAGGATCTGTCTCAGCTCCTCCATCATACTTGACCTTCTTGACTTTGGCCTGAACCACCAGGAAGTAGATGTACATCTCAGTCAGGCTCTTGGGCATCTCTCCTCCCTCTCTGCTCTTCAGCAGATCCTCCAGAACTGTAGCAGTGATCCAGCAGAAGACTGGGATGTGGCACATGATGTAGAGGCTTCGGGATTTCTTGATGTGGGAGATGATCCTTGTGATCTTCTCTTTATCCCTGAATCTCTTCCTGAAATACTCCACTTTCTGTGGATCATTGAACCCTCTGACCTCTGTCACCATGTCAACACAATCAGCAGGGATCTGATTGGCTGCTGCAGGTCGTGTGGTTATCCAGAGGCGAGCAGAGGGAAGCAGGTTCCCCCTGATGAGGTTTGTCAGCAGATCACCCACTGAGGTGGACTTTCTAGGGTCAGTTAGGATCTGAGTCTTGTGGAAGTCCAGAGGAAGTCGACACTCATCCAGACCATCAAAGATGAAGATGATCTGGAAGTCTTCAAAGCTGCAGATTCCTGCTTCTTTAGTTTCAGGGAAGAAGTGATGAACAAGTTCCACCAAGCTGAACTTCTCCTCTTTCAGCACATTCAGTTCTCTGAAAGTGAATGGAAATATGAAGTGGATGTTCTGGTTGGCTTTGCCTTCAGCCCAGTCCAGAGTGAACTTCTGTGTTAAGACTGTTTTCCCGATGCCAGCCACTCCCTTTGTCATCACGGTTCTGATTGGTTCTTGTCTTCCAGCTGGGAGTTGAAAGAGCTCTTCTTCTCTGATGCTGGTTTCTGCTCTGTGTGCTTTCCTGGATGCTGCTTCAATCTGTCTGACCTCATGTTCTTCATTCAGCTCTCCAGTTCCTCCCTCTGTGATGTAGAGCTCTGTGTAGATCTCATTCAGAAGGGTTGGGTTTCCTGCTTTAGAGATTCCCTCAAACACACACTGGAACTTCTTCTTCAGACCAGATTGGACTTGATGTCGACAAACTGCAGCAGAAGATCCTGAATGAAGACAACCAGAATAAGTTAAACTCTTTGCAGCCCTGAATGTTGAGGATTTGAATCCATGTTGTTCCATGTGTTCAGACATCAGTAAATCTTCATTTATCAGCAGCTGAAACCTTCAGAGAAATCCTCTTACTGCTCTGCAGTCGATCAGCCAGCTCCTCCTGTTTCATTCTCCTCAGGAAGTTCTCTGTGATCTTCATCAGTGACTCTCTGCTGCTCCTCTGATCTTCATCTTCTTCCTCCAGCTTCTCCTCATCCTCTCTCTGAATCAGAATCTTCTGGATCTTCTTCAGCTCCTTCTTCACAAAAGTAACAATGTTGTCCTCCAGCAGCTGCAACGGAATTCTAGATGAATGATCCAATCAGAGTGAAGTCATGGAGCCAAACATCAGCTCCATGTTGGACACACTGACAATCCACTGGTCTACAAAGTGCAGCATGGAAATGAGTGAACAGAATGATAGAAAAGTAGTTGTTGTTCATGTACAGACCAGAAATATGGAGTCCAGCTGTATTTGATGCTGCTGGACAGACGGACCACTGGGAGTTTCTGAGCTCTGCTGGTCAACTCTGTGGAGAATCATTAACAAAGAGATTCCTTCTGTCTGAGGACACACAAACTAACACAAGGTGAAAGTCCATGATGAAGTCAGCTGTTAATGCTAACAGAGAACAATATGACTTCATGTGTTAGGAAAACTTTACTTGTCCTGCTGATACACTGAGAAATAACACCTCAGTCTAAACATGTTTGCAGGAGTTTTGGCAGCTCCCAGGGTAAATGTGTTTTACTGTGTGTGTGATGCTACTAGGGGCGGAGCTACAGGGTGGCAGGGGGGGGGGCAGCTGCCCCCCAATTTTTGAGTCAACATTGACAAAAGTCTCTTAATGCGACAGAGAAGTTCTCTCTTTTAATGTTTATCTAGGAACTTTTTTCAAGCATTACTTTCCTGTAGGGTGGGTCAGAGATGACACACGTTCCAATCTTGTTTACATCCGACTGGAGAGTCTTTTTTTTTTGGCAGACAATCTCGCCAAAACGTTCCAATCTAAGGTAAGTTGAGCAAATGTAAAAATATGCAAATGTTCATTGATTACTTGTCTCATTCTTACAACGCAGTTGGGTATCTATGATTATACTTTGAAAGATATGTGATCATTTTGGTTTGGCACAACTGCAGTCTACAGGTACGTGCGGATGTTTTGCTATCCCACAGAACTTTCTGCCAGACAAGCTATTAGACCCGTGCGAGGCTGCAGCACTCTCTTCTTCTTATGCCGGGTTCAGAATGGACGCAGAAGCACTGCAAAGAGGCGCGGACTGGAGCATGTGTTAACCAATGGCGTAGTTCACACCAGTCGCGGAGAGGCGCGGTCCTCCGCGGAGGGCCGGGCGGTGCAGCGGATCGTTTCGGCATCTGCTCTATTTTGTGTGCGAGCTGCGAGCGTTCCGCGTCAATTCTGGCAGGAAGTTGCACCAAGATACATGAGAAAATCCGATTTATTCTCAAAATATAACCAATTTTTCACAATAAAACGCCACGATTGACAAATGTGATCATGTTTTTTTCTAAACAGACTGTAGACATGAAAATAAACACTTGCAGACATAGAATCACAAGACGCAAGCACACACGAGCACAGATGCACACAAAACAGACAGACATGCACACTTTTTTTTTTTGACAGACACACACAGCTCAACATAGTGGGCAGACAGACTCCGGTGCGGGGCCAGGGCTGGGTTTCGGTAGTTAAAAAAAAAAAAACAAGAGAGAGGCAGAGAGCAGCTAATTTTTGCAGAAATGGGGTATTTTTAGTTTATTAATTTACCCACACACGTGCACATGCGCACAGAAAAACACAACACAGACAGACACGAGCGCGCGCAGAACAACATAGTGAGCCGACTCCAGAGCAGGGCATGGGGCTACTGGGTTTTGGGCAGAGAGCAGATCCTCTTTGCAGAAACATTGGTTAATAACTTTAGTTTATTAATTTACCCGCAATCACACACACAGAGACGCAAGCGCACACAGATCAATGTAGTGGGCCGACTCCAGAGCCGGTGGGCGGGGGCTGGGTTTTAGGTATAAAACAACAACAGAGAGGCAGAGAACAGTTCCTCTCAACAGAAACACAGGGTAATATCTTTAGGTTATTAACTTATCACCCATGATGGCAAAACCCCCCAAAAAAGCTCTAGCAGAAGCGTCTGTTGACCGTCGCGGAAAAATGCGCGTCTGGTGTGAACCACAGAGCGGAGCAGAAACTGCAAGCACTCCGCTTCGCGGCGCTTCTGCTTCCAGTGTGAACTCAACATTTGTTCACGTTTAAACTGACAAACACAAATTCCCTGTGGAACTGCTGTCATTGGTTTGATCCACTCACCTCTCTGCAGAAGAAGATGCTGCTGATTTAAAATCAATTATTTTATTCTTTGAACAGTCACTCCTGAAGGACACACAGCTGGGTTCAGATCCAGATCCAGTTCGGAGATTCTGATGAATCCTGATGGAAGAGCATGTGTCATGAATATTTTCTCTTGTCATGTTAGTTCAGTAGGAGTAATAAACACAATCAATATTTTTAAAAACACGTTCTAAATGTTCCCCACGATTTGGTGGAGCAGGCAGGTTAAGGGTTAACACTGTGACCTTTGCGCACCAACCCAGTTTCCCCAGTTTCCACCAGCTGTTCACCTGAAGGGTGGTTTTAAAAGCAGGTTCCCTCTACCATTGTGACAACCAACGAGTTAGTGGACAGAAATGCAAAACTAGCACCTAAGAAGCCTTGTGTTGATATACATTTTGCTGTTAGCAAAAAGAGATGAAAAGGCTGGTGAAGGAAATTATTTTAGACAGATAGCAAACAGGGTGATGGGCAATAAAGGAAGGTGATATTACAGAATGCAGAGGGTTGTTAAGAAACATGGGATTTGTTGGTTATAGTAGACGAGAGAGAAGGGTTGTGTCCAGATTTAGATTTTATCACACACAACATAATTACAATCTTCTTAAACTTGTAAAATATATTAATGGTAAATGTGATTTTTGGGAGACAGAGGAAACAGTAGAGCATGTGTTGATGGATTGTGGGAGTTTCTCTGTTCAGAGACAGTTGATGAAGGGACGTCTTGAAGAGAAAAGAATAAAATGGAAGATTACAGATAGTTTTAGCAAAACCAGCAGTTATTTGTTTTTTAATTCTTTTTTGAGCCAGACAAAATTGATCACTAAAGTTTAAGGGGATCAATAGCTTAACATTCTGACCTAACCTCCATACTAGCAGGTGGTGGTATTGTTTCTCAACGCTCCATCAGGAAACCACAAACTGCATTCAGACACTGTAAAAATGCTCCCTTGAGACAACAATGTGTCCTGCATTTAGTTACAAGCCATTGTAGGAAACTGTGTGTGATTCATCATACTTTATTAATTTGATCACATTTAAACTAAAATATATTTGACAAACACAATTTCCCTGTTTAAGTGCTGTCATTGATTTAAACCGCTCACCTCTCTGCAGAAGAAGATGCTGCTGATTTAAAATCAATTATTTTATTCTTTGAACAGTCACTCCTGAAGGACACACAGCTGGGTTCAGATCCAGATCCAGTTCGGAGACTCTGATGAATCCTGATGAAAAAGCGTGTGTTATAAATTTTTTCTCCTGTAATGTTAGCTCAGTAGATTACACATCAAGCAAGGGTGGGGTCATTCTGGATCCCATAATATAGCACAAGACAGAGCCGTTCTTTTCCTGTTTCTCTGAAAGTCCTGATGCATGTTCTGTTCATGTCCCCATTTTAGGTGAGGGGGTCATTCTTGGCCTGTTTATCCTGGGCCTGATCCTCACTCCTTTGATCTTCGTTCTTGTCCATGGTGTAGTTGCTTAGCGGTGAACCATGATTTATTGTTGTTAAATGTCAAAAAGGTTTTGGTCTGCACAAACATGTCCTCACAAGGGCTGATGCAAGATGTCACAGTGTCAACGTATTCGTGTCCGTGGTGGAACAGGTCACGTTCTGTCTGTATTTATGGTTTTCAAGTTTGAGATTAAAAAGAACATTAAAAAGAAACAAAAACTCTGTCTTTTTTCTGTTAATATGCCTTTATGTTTACGTTAAGACAAACCAATAGAGACACTTGCTCTCAGTTTAAAGTGTTTTTAAAAGAGTTATTGATCCCAGAAGTCTGAATCTGTGATCTACTAGCTAGCTTGTCTTATTGTTTACGTTAGCCTTCTGCTTGAGCTGCTGCCGTCTTATGCTGCATTTTATGGCAATTACATTTTGTGATCTGTTAATGACATGCATACTTCTAGTGGAGTATTTATCCGGAATAATATGCATGAAATATAAAGCGCTGATCATAATAAGAATAAATGAAATATCCGATTCTGATTGGTGGACTAAGTCCAATTTCGACTAGAGTCATCAGCTACGTGACCGGGCTGGATTTTCGATCACAGGATCAGATCGGGACATCCCTAATATAAATTAAAATATATTTGACAAACACAATTTCCCTTTTGAACTGCTGTCATTGATTTAATCCACTCACCTCTCTGCAGAAGAAGATACTGCTGATTTAATATCAATTATTTTATTCATTGACCGGTCACTCCTGAAGGACACACAGCTGGGTTCAGATTCAGATCCAGTTTGGAGACTCTGATGAATCCTGATGGAAGAGCATGTGTTAAATTTATGTAATAAATAAAGGATGCAGTGAGACAATCTGTGCAGTAATTTTAATTGTCAGAAAAGCCTCCAATGCATCAACTATTGTCCATGCGTGACTCCATAACATATAACACTTACTGTTTTATTCTCGAACGGCTGTTTTTAAATGCAGTTAAATAATCTTCTGAGTTGTCACTCCTGTAAGACACACAGCTGGGTTCATATTCAAGTCAGCTCTGACATGGAGAAGAGTCATGGACAGTTAGAGATGTTCATCTCACCTCTGAGCTTTGCTCTGGCTCTCATCTTCCTCACACAGCGTGCTTTTAGAGGGAGGATCTCCCTCCTGTGTGTCCTCACACTGATCCATACTGCTGGATTCACTGGATCAGCTCACACACACCTTCTACCCTCATCTGCAGAGGAAACCCTCATCATCACTTTAAAGCTTTGAAGCTTCATCAAAGCTTTATTTTTTTTTTAGTCAGATGATGATTCAGAGGTTCTGATAACGTCTGTCTACATCAGAAACATGACTGATCAATACCGGATTCTTTGAACCTGCACAAATTCCTCATTTTTAGTGTAGTGTGACAATTGTGCCACCAAACAGCCTCCTGATTGGTCTAGATTATATCCAATCAAATAGCCATTTTTATCTAACACCTCTGCTACTGAGGCACAAACACCGAACAGGCTCTTTTACCCTCGGATTTCTTCTATGGCTGAAGAAAAGTTCATTTGAAATCCCTTTTAAAAATAATCCCAACCCTCTACTTTTTTTAAGAATAGATTTAATTTTATTTAGCCAGTGCATTTATGCTGACATGCCACTGAACAGGCCTGTGTGATCTATGAATTCACCAGAGCAAAATATTGGTAAAAGGTTTGATTTTCTTTAAGATCTGTTTCCTATTATCATATTATCTTCCGCTGGGCAGCAGTTTTTTGTGGTTGGATTAACAACAATAGTAAGTAAAGAAAAGGATGATAATTTAAAGTAGACAGTATGAAAAAAAAATGTTTTTTTTTTTTTTTTTTTAATGTTATTTTCCCATGGTGCCTTATTTTCAAGAACTCATGTACTTTTGTCCAAAGTAAAAAATAAAATTATTCATAAAAAAAATGCAATTTTCTTATTATATTTCAATGTGTTATTCATTTCCAAAAATTAGAGTTCAGATCCAAATCATAATTGTAACATAATGTCATGTCCCGCTGGACACAGCAGAGATGCTGAGGACATTTTAAACACACTGGTCGCAACACTAACTTAAATAAATGCAGAACTTTGTTTTATTTTAGCTTTGCTGCCAGAATGGTAGAAGACAGCAGAATCCTGGTTGAACATCACCAATTAAAAGTCCAACGTTTGTGTCTGTCTTTCTGCCTCAAGCACCGTCATTGGAAATTGGAAATAATCTAGCTCAATCAGTATAAAGCCTCTTGTCTGTGATTGGCTGTTCGGTACCACAATCGTCATGCTAGATGAGACACACACAACGCATCTGAAAAAAAAATTTTTGAAAACAAAAAAAAGAGTTTTGAAAGCAAAAATTAAAGATTTATTATCGCAAATTATGAAGTTTTATTCTTAAAACTTTACATTTTGTCTCCAATTTAGGACATTTTGATTTCAAGACTGATTTTTGTGACACAAACATCCCCCCATACCCATCAATTCCTATTTTTCCCTGCAGAGGTCAGTGTTTAAAGATCCCAAAGGCTTTCATCTATTTTTAGACTAGCTCATGGTCTCCCCTTACAGAAGTGAAACTCATCACTTTGTTTATTTGTTTTCTTTAAACAGAAACAGAATTTTATTAAAAAAAGAAGAAAAATCACAACATCAAAAGTGACTGAAAATGCTGAAGCACAGATTATTGATCCCCCTTTCAACTAATCAGATTTATTTCATCCCATCATGATCAATAAATACAAGCAAATATTGGATCAATGGAATCAGATGTTTGCCAGAATTCTTTAGGATTCAAACAAAGAAGTTCATATCTGTGTCATATTAATCAATAACTTCTTCAAGCATTTGAAATGCAAAAAATGCAAATTCTTTTCATCCTAATGGTTCTATTGACTCACCGTTCAGACAGAAATTCATCTGCTCTTTCTTATAGTTCTTTCTCTGAACAGCTTTGTGTCCCTGAAGTTCCAGCAACTCCAAATGAAGGTTCTGAATACAACAAGGAAGTAGATTCCTGTGGACTTTGAGCATGAAGAACATGGTCTGACCATGAAACAGATCATAATGTTTGTCTGTTATACAGTCACTTGGTTGATTTGTAATCATTGACTAGATTTGAGTTGGATTGTTTTTCTCTGTGAAGCATCAACAGCTTTGGAGGTGTTTCTCCTCTTGTTTCTTTCCATGTATCACATGATGTGTGGAGGTCTGAGGGAACTGGGTCATAAAGAAAAGGACGTTGGAAAGGGGAAACAATGTGCTATCACCATGGAAACAGCTTCCACAAGATCAACTGCCCTTGAGCAAAGCACACATGAGCCCCTGTTCAAGTTAGACTCTGGTTGAAGGTTGTCACTGAACTTTTTGCAGTCATTCACCTGCTGACACGCCCACAGGACAGACACCAGAGTAGAATCTTCTTTTCTAAGACATGTTTCTGCAGAGCAGCAGGAGTTCACTAATAGAAATTCTCCTCCGAGTTCTGTGTGGGACTGTTGGTGTGAAGTAACCTCATGCTGATATGTCATGATATCTTTGTTTGCACTATCTCCTGCTAGCTTACAGCTAACATTACAGTACAACAAAAAATGTTGAGCAATATTGAAGCTCTGCAGTCATACAGTTTAGATCCAGATTCCAGGTCAAACCAGGAAAACAAAGACTTTTATGATTCTAGTTGTCTGCAAGTGGATGAATCAGAATGGGGCGTAGCAGTGAGACTTGGGTCCGCCCATTTCATTTGCCGTCACAAATCGTAGTTTTTTAAAACTGTGTTTTTATGTAAATAACGAAACACTCAGAAATTCCATTTTCATCTGAAAATATTTTATACATGCTCTCTATCAAAAGAAAAATGTTACAAGAAGTTGTTCAAAAAAAACACCAAAAACACAAATTGAAGTGGATCTAAAAGCAGCAACTTTTTGATGGGAACAATTATCTTTATTGGAGAACAGTGTTTCAAATAAATGGCTTTATGTTTACCAGTTTGAACGTTAATCGTTAGTAAGTCTTAATGCAGATATTTACAGCAATTAAAAAGGAAAAGGACCGTGTAAAAGTGCTGAGTTAAATGTGGTAGGAAGTTGGGTGCACCAAACTTTCATGCTGCTGCACCTGAGAAAAAAAGTTAGCGCACCAGTTCAAAAATTTGGTCTAGAGCCCTGTTCAGGTCAAAAATCTTCAGATTTAGAGCCATGAAGCTTGAATGCAGACTTTCAAAAAGGAGCTGGAAAAAACAAGGATTTGGTGGAGGATTAAGAGGAAGTTCTGATCAGGAAGTCCAAGTGGTTTCTCTGAAGCTCCTCTGAACTCTTGTCTAAGTTACAGTTATTGCCCTCATTTAGTGAAACATTAGCCTGAAGCTAAGCTGCAGTAAATTCTTTTTTTTTTTTTTAACCCTTTTTTACATTTCCACTGGTCTTTGCAAAAAGTAGTCTATTTAAGGGAACTACAAGGATACCTAATGAGTTTGAAAAATCTCTGATTTTTTTTTTTTTTTTAGTCTCGTATTAGCTATAATCTATGCTTGAAATAAACACTCAAAAATAATCAATCAGATTAGAGAACACCAAAATTAAAAGGTTTCCACATCGTCTTCATAAAGCATCTGAAAAGAAATACTGTATTTTCAAAGTTACCATTTCCTGCCCACTGCCTTTCTTCTCCTTTTCTCATTTTTGGCTTTCTTTTTCTTCTCTTTGATTCTATCGGTTTTCCTATTTGTTTATCTGTCAACCACTTTTGGAAGTATGGGAGTAAATGTCTTAATTTCTCTTTGACTTTTCCTCTTTTTACAGCCATATAGGTTGCTACGCTTTGTTTTAGTCATGGTTTTCCAGCCAAAAGTTATCTAAAAAAACACCAGACCCAACAAAAAAAAAAGCCCAAAATATTAACTAGTCTTTATTTAGCTATCATTTATAATAATTAATCATCCAATATTTATTGCTCCCTGATTTGATTGAAAATCTAAGTTTAAAACATTATTAAATTTATTACATCCAAGATTTTTGCAGTAAGTCAGACAAAAACATGAATTTCAACTGATATTTTTTAATCCAGTAGATGTCCCAACAAAAGTAAATGAAGCTCAAAAACTTTTTGCACTGGAGTGAGCCAATAAGATGAAAAGCTTCAGTGCTTCATGAAGCGTTGTCTCACTTTTTGACAGTTCTTTGATCTCGGCCAAAGTGGAATTTAGAGGGTGACTGTAGTTGTAGACACATGTCTTTTTCATTCTGATAACCAGTTCAAACAGGTTCCATTAATACAAATAAAAAGCGGAAAACAAAAGAGTCTCTTAACCCTTTTAGACCAGAGGTTTAGCTCCAGTGTTTGATTTGTTAAGCAAAATACTTGACAAACTTAAATGGGAAAAACACACTTTTCTTAGTATCAGCTGATTCATCCACTCATCTTCTTCCAATCATCTGAGACCAGGTTGCAGGGGGCAGCAGTCTAACCAAAGACTTCCCCTCTCCCCGACCACTTGCTCCAGCTCCTCCAGGGGGACCCAGCCCAGCTGAGAGACTGGGGAAATGCCACAAGACACCATTCATCGTCTCATTAGGAGCATGCCGCGACGTTGTCAAGCATGCATACAAGCTCGTGGGGGCCACACAAGATACTGAAAAGCATTTTGAATTGCAGAAATTAAGTTTAGGAGAAAATGGACTAGCCTGCCACATCTTCATTTCACTCTGATTTTATGGTGTCTACACATTTGAGCCTCTGTAGGCTGAAAACTTTTATATCCATTAAAAGACTTGACATCCTTTTGTTCCTAAGACACTGCCCTGTTGTTATTTGTATAGATATCCAACTTCATATTGAAATCTGATGGATCTAATGTGTTTCTTTAAAGTGCTCCTTTAATTTTTGTGAGCAGTGTGTATGTGTATGTACCTTTTGTCTTTGATTATTGTTATTTGCCTCTGTGGGAACTCCTACAAAAAAATGTCAATTGGCCCAAAACTCTGCTGCAAGGAACATCACTCAGACCCCCTCCTTCCATCACATCAATCACACCAAAAAGCCAAAGAAAAAGAAGAAAGAATTGTTACACACTGTCCAGGTTCTAAGAGAAATCTATTTCTTACCACATTTTAGCTTTTGGATCTTTATCATAAAAAAACAATAAACTGAAATGCTAAAAATATAAAAATACTTGACATTTTTCTAAGCCAGTTGGATTTGTTTCTCTTCGTATAATAAATAAGGACCTTGTTTTCTTAATCTTTAATAACAATGATTTTTTGTCAGTTTAAAAATAATAGAAGAAGAATAAAATATCCTTCCAGTGTTTCTGGACATTAGAAGAATGTGTTCATCTGAACCTTATCCAGCATAATATAATTTTGTTTGACTGGAGGAGAGACAAGCAGAGTTTGAAAAAGTGGGAATATCCAAACTACTCTGAAACCAATCTCAGACATTTTCAACATCAGTACATACAAAAAACAGAAGAGACAAGATTTTGTTTCTTTTTTGTTTGAAAAAAAATAGACAATTTAAGCCTGATCTGACAAACACGCACTGTTCCTCTTCTGAAATGCTGTATTTGAAGTTAATACCAAAATCCTTACACCTGTCACTCCTGCAGGACACGTAGCTGGCATCGGGTCCAGGTTGGTTCCTGTGAAGAATGAAGGTTGTTGATGTGAGTGCTGAGCTCTGACATGGAGAAGAGTCATGGACAGTTAGAGATGTTCATCTCACCTCTGAGCTTTGATCTGGCTTTCCTGTTTTCCAAATCTCCCTCTTTTAGAGGGAGGATCTCCCTCCTGTGTGTCCCCACACTAATCCATGCTGCTGGATCCACTGGATCAGCTCACACACACCTTCTCCCTTCATCTGCAGAGGAAACCCTCATCATCATCAGCTCTGATCCTCCTTCACTAACAGATCAGTTGCTCCTCCACTGATGGGCTCTTCTCTTGTGTTTCCTCTCAGGTTCAGGTGAATGCAGTCAGACAGCAGTGGGAGGCAGAGGAAGCTGCTGAACATCAGCTGCTGCACTTCTGCTCTCACTCCACCAGATGGAGACATGGAGCTGCAGCAGCAAACACTCCATAATGGAGAAACATTTCACTCATTCAGTCACTTTGACAAAGAAACAACAAACTTCCTGTTTCTACATTTCAGGAAAAATGAAGCAGATCAAGAAAAACAGACAGAAATCAAACAATGAGGTGAGAAGAAAGAAAGACATAAATTCTTCCTCTCAAAGCTTAGAGACTTTCAGATGAACTTGGATTCACACACAGATGCTTCCTTCCTTCCTTCCTTCCTTCCTCCTTCCTTCCTTCCTTCCTTCCTTCCTTCCTTCCTTCCTTCCTTCCTTCCTTCCTTCCTTCCTTCCTTCCTTCCTTCCTTCCTTCCTTCCTTCTTTCCTTCCTTCAACATGAATTATGTATCTTTGCACAAAGTGTCTAAAACTCAAATCAGCTCATATTTTTACAATTGTTTCACTTTCATTCAATTCATTCATAAATCATCAATTTTCAATTAAGTTTGTCCATAGGCATTGTAAAACACAGCCACAATACAATGGTCCATCGCCTATAAGGCAGTTCAGCCTCCATAGAGTGAAGTTTCAACAAATTCCTTCCGTATATTTCTGTATGCTTTCTTTTCTACACCACATTGTTGCTGCGTCCTGATTGGCTGAAGACTTTATGACTCTCCTCCATGCCCTGTGTGATGATAATAAATGATGATAAAAATGTGTGCACGTCATGTAAATTAACCAAATTCTTCTCTTCAAATGTGTATTTTTGAAATGTAAAATGTTGTTTCCTTCACTGCTTACTATTTTTTTATTTCAATCAGTAGATGGTAAAAAACACTACAAAATAGTCCAAGTTTTATTACTTGTGCTTGCTCATGTGTTTTGTAATGGTGGAAGTGTACAGTTATCTTAGAAATTGGCCTCTCTTGTCATGACCACGCCTCTCCTCATCAGCTGGCACACAGAGGTAATCTACCTCATCAGTCTCACCTGTTTGGTTGCCTTTATAGCAGGTGCTGCCCTGTTGAGCGGTGCCAGAAGATTGCCTGCTTTCCTGCCTGTGACGTGACAGCCTGTCAAAGCGGCTATCTCCTATGCACCTTCATTGCCATAGCTGCTCCATTGTTTGCCTGCTGTTGGATCTTAGGGTGAGACTCCAGGATCTTCCTCGTATCTTGGATTTGGACCTGATGTGTTGCCCAATGGGGCCTCTCTCCCCACCTCCTTCCCTGGATTTCCATGATGTGCACTCAAATTGTGTGCCTTCTCCCTACCACCACCACAAGTGAGTGACAATTTGATTTATGTTCTAAAGCTCCAATAAACTTAGAAATAACTTTGCCCTCCTTTTCCTAGTGTACCTGACTTCCCTGGTGGACAAAGATGTCGCAGCACGTGTCTATCTTAAAAAAAATGTCAACACTGCCAGTCTGCCTTACTGGGATCCACTCACTCGTGCATCCTGACAGCTCTCCTGTGAGTTCTCATGGGTTTTGAGATCTGCTTTGGTAGTGTAGCCGGCCTCACTGGGTTCGATGGATGGTGTAGTTGAGGAGAATAGAATAATGGAGCTCGGACACCTGCGACTGTTCACTTCAAAGATCTCTATTATAAAACACACACTGTGGAGCAGGCTTCCTATAGTCTCACTACCGTAATCACAATGGTAAAAGCGCAACACTTATCAAACCCAGAACACTGCGTAGTCTGTTACAGTAGTTAAACTTCCTTTACATTCTGTACAAGAAAAGGGCTTCTCTCCTGTGTGAAGCCTCATGTATATACAGAGAGCTCTGACTGAAACTCCCATCCCATTTTTCACAAGAAAGACTTCTCTCCTGTGTCACTAATGGATTTCGTGACATTCCGTACAGGAAAAAGGCTTTTCTCCTGTTTGAGTTCTTGTATATTGAAATTGGAACAATTGCCAGGAGTTCTGTTGCATTCTTTGCAGGCTTCTCTTCTGTATGAGTTCTCATATGTGCCATGAGACTTTCATCTACCTCCTGATTATGAATTTCATTAAAGTTCTCCTTGTTTAGATCTGCTTCATTCTGCTTTTTTTTTTTTTTTCTTTTTTTATAAGTGGGAGTCTCAAGGTATTGGTCTGCTTTAACTCTAGTGGTTTGTCCTGACTGATGCGGAGCTCTTCCTACTCTAATCTGTGGAGAGACTGAAGCCAAAAAACTGCTTTGCCACTTCAACTGAACAAAACTTAATCTGTGCCAAACCCTAGCTGGCTCTGGCCTTAAATCCTAAAGGATAAAGATCTCAATTCAACTCTCCCTGAATAGCAGCTGACTTATAGACAAAGCTCATTGTATCTGAAATCTTTGTACTTCAAAAATCCTAACTCGGAGATGTGATTACTGATTTCTTCACAAGAAGCTTATTCCTCATGCATCACTTCATTGTGACATCCACAGGAGGCGTTAGTGGCTCCTCTCTCAAGCAGCACAGTGTGAGAAACTCGTGAATTTGCTGCGTGGTATAACTGGGACGGGTCATGCCAGTTGCTTTGGGTGTGACATCAAAAAACTTTAAAGAGAAAGTATGCAGATTTGACTTGATGCCTGTAAAGAGAGACTTTTTGAGGCCAGTACACCAACTGTTGCTGTAAATGTATGTTAGTTGCATACATGAGACTGAAAAGCATATCAAGTGTAGATTTTTTTTCCTTAAGGAAATTTAATTTTCTTTATAAGCTCTAAATCTCTTGACATAAGTATTAACTTTCCTGTTCAATTTAAAATTATCCAGTTTTGTTCATGTCTTAGGGCCTCCTCAAAGCTAGAAACGTTCCTGGTAATTTGTTAGTTGCTTTAATCATGTGTATGTGGACCAAAGCCAGAAACGGAGAGATGTGAACAGTTTGGTATCATTTAGGAAAGGGGAAAGGGCTCCCTCCTGTGTGTCCTCACACTGATCCATGCTGCTGGATTCACTGGATCCACTGGATCAGCTCACACACACCTTCATCTGCAGAGGAAACCCTCATCATACTCAGCTCTGATCCTCCTTCACTAACAGATCAGCTGCTCCTCCACTGATGGGCTCTTCTCTTGTGTTTCCTCTCAGGTTCAGGTGAATGCAGTCAGACAGCAGTGGGAGGCAAAGAGTGACAAATGCCTGTAAAATCTGTACATTCAGGAGGTAGTGTCGGGGTAGGGCCGGGGTTCTGTTATTCAACCAGTTGTCTGAGATTTTAAGCAAATAAAGGGAGGGGTTAGTGCATGAGATGGAATTAAGGTATTTGAGCAGCTCAACTTATAAAAAAAAAAACAGCTTTTGGTGAATTTTTCCTTTGCTGTTGTGAGTTGTCAGAGGAAGCTGTTTATGACCTAAAACATCGAGCAGGGGTCTGCAACCTGAGGCTCCAGAGCCACATGTGGCTCTTTTATTCCACCATTTTGGCTCTTTGGTTTTGAAGAAATAGTTAAAGATTTTAATTTGAAAAAATTGTGTTTTGGTTATTAGGGTGAATCAATGTAGAAAGTAGAACTGGATACTGCATCTTTGTTTATATTCCATACATAGAAAATGAAAAGACAAGGGCGTATTGAAGTCTTAATATTAAAAAATATGTTTCACTTCGTTTAGTAAATCTGCTCTAATAGGATTATCTTTTACACAAGGAATATTTTATTTTGAAAGAGACTTGTGTGTGATGCTTAAAAAAGGTTAAATATGGAACAACAGGAAACTTATTATTTAATATTTAATTAATATTAATATATAAAGTTATAAATAAAAGGTTTAATGATCACAAAATTATAAATTAAAGAGTATTTTCTAATTAGTGAAGTGGGACCTGGTGGCTCCCATTGGTTTTTGGTTAGTAAGAAACGGAGCTGAATGGCTCTTTTAGCGTTAAAGGTTGCAGACCCCTGACATAGAGACTTGAAACAGATTAACTCTCAGCGTCTCAGTGCAGGAAAGGGAGAGAGGGATGTAACAACAGTATCATCATCTCGATATTAAGAGAAAACAAAAAGGTGCGCCATTTTCAGCTTCTGTAGTAAGCAACCCCGATATCCGCATACATTGAGCGGGAAATATTTTAAAAACCTTTTAAGAGTCACAACAGAAAAATATTTAACTGGGATGAAACGAAAGGCAGAGAGAGCGAGACAGAGAAAACACCCGAAAAATGTCCTGAAAGTGAAGTTGAGGAAATATGACAACGCGTTTGTAGCACTTGGATTCACAGTGACTGTGGTGAGGAAAGATAGATTTGTTTAATTTGTCTGAAAATTTTGGTGCCAGACACCATGACGCCAAATAATTAAGGCGTCACTTAACAACGGTACACCCTAATCACGCCGATAAGTCTTTCCAGCGAAAATGTGCAGAATGTTCTCTACAAATCTCCTGCTTTGAGAAACACTACTAAAGTAAACCAGCTACCACTATTAACATAGGTAGTGTAACACATTGCTCTGTGTAAAAAAAAAAAAATTCCACAACATCACAGAGCAGCAGATACTCCCGGCGGCAGTAGACTTGGTCTCTGTCATGCTTGATGACGTAAGTGCTGCAAAAATAAAAAAAACATGAATCACACAGAGTCATGTGATTTCTTGTAAAGCCGAGACTTTCCGGAAATCCAGGTGTCTGATTACAGGAAGGGGAGACAAAATGAGCACCCATATAGAGGGAGGAGTTTTAAAATGAGGATGTTTCCTCATCTCAGAACCAACAGAACAGAAGCAGACGGAGAGAGTGGCTCCAACTTTCTTTTTCTTCAACGTTACAGTGAGTCTTTTTGTTTTCTTTAGCCTTCTTTACTCATTTTTTTAAATCGTTTTCTCGTCATAATGAGATAATGAAGAACCCCTCCCTTTCCCGCACTGATGCTGAGCTTTTATCTGATTTAAGTCTCTTTATTTTGTGGTTAACAATCAGCTTGCAATTCAACAGTCATTGAAATGCAAACATCATGAAGCTCTGGAGTTTAAAGTTTTTATTTCGGACTCCCAAACGTTCCTATTCTTCTCAATACACATCTGTCTGTGAACGGTGTTGGGAGCAGCACGGGCCTGGAATGCATGGCGCCCTAGGCGAAACGGGATTTTTTTAACACAACACACACACACACACCACGGCCCGACAAAAAAGAAGCACCGCATCTGCCTGGAAAATGTTGAAATAAATGATTGTTTTCTTTGTCAAGGATTAAATAATTACCACCTAATGAAATGCAAGAATACTTACACTTCTCCCTAACGTGGACGTAAACCCCAACCTATGCAATGTCAGGTAGCTGCGCTCACCACGGTACCAACATTTGATACTGTTCACACAGCATGGTAGTTGTTTTAAAAGGTATCTCGAGTGTAAAAAAAGAGGAAAATGCGGAAAAAATAACGATATTATCAGTTAAATATTCTTTTTCAATGAAAAAAAACAATATAATGTTTTGATGTGTGTGTTGGGGGGGAGGTTCCAAGCAATTGAATGTAAATAAAACACACCCCTTCAGCCCTGGTTGGGAGGAACACATTACAAAAGTAATAGATTACAGTTTCTATATATGCTTATTAATGTTTCATCATCCCATGATCCAACTCCTGGATTCAACAAGACAATCAACCATAAATAGAATTGTTTGTAGCTGAATGATTATAATGGTGTTAGTGGAAAAATATTCTTTTCTGATTATAAACTTTTGTTTTTTTTTCAATAATTTACAGGTGAACTTAGATTTATAAGTTAAATTTGCTACTTGCCAGGACAGATCCTTTAATTTAGTTTCTGTTCCTTACAATTATGTCTTGTTCTGTTTCTGCAGAGAGCTGTCTGTCTAGTTTTTCTACTTGCGGTTCATCATTTGAACTTGCTTTAAGTAAGAAGTATTTTCATTTGTTTTGAGGCTCTGAGGCCTGCAGTTCTGTTTGTTCTCTGTTTTTACTCTTACTTCAAAGTGTTCTTTTCATAATCTAAACCAATGAGCTTTGATCCTTCAATTGTGTTTTGTGTTGCATTTTACCAGAAACAAACTTTACTTTTAGAAATCATCATACAACCAAATCAGTATTAATGTTACTGAAAAACTGATAAATGTGACAGCTGGAGTGACAAGAACATAAGTGCAGAGAGAATCAGGCCTGGACTTGGAAATGCAGCAAATGTATTTTAATTAACAAAAAACCTCACAAGAAGAAAAACTGCACAAGGGCAATCAAACTAAGGACTCAGAAAAAACCTAAAAAACCTGCAACCCTCAATAAAACAAGAGCCTCACAGTCCTAAAAAAGAACGCACCGATACAGAGAACTGAAAGGCTGCATCTTAAATGGTCTCAAATTACAAAGTGCAGGCAGCTGTGCACTCCTCCACAGAGAGCAGCAAGGAAGGAGGGACCTTCCAGGAGGAGTGACAGCTGACCAACAACACACAAAATGGCAGTGAGAACAGAAAAAAAAAACCTTAACCGTGTCAGTAAATTTGTCTCTTCAGATTTTCTGTACTTATTTAATAGTACCTTGTGACTTACGAAAAAATTTGGGGAGAGCAATATGTATGGTAATAGATTACTTTTGTACAACTATAACAATAATAATCTGAAAAGCATTCCAGTTTGCAAGTAAATTGTTTAAAATTGTAAATCAAATTTCATCTGAAAAACTCATCTGTTCTTCTTGATCTGCTTTATTTACTCCTGAATTGTAGAAACAGGAAGTTTGTTGTTTCTTTGTCAAAGTGATTGAATGAGTGAAATGTTCCTCCATCATGGAGTGTTTGCTGCTGCAGCTCCATGTCTCCATCTGGTGGAGTGAGAGCAGAAGTGCAGCTGCTGATGTTCAGCAGCTTCCTCTGCCTCCCACTGCTGTCTGACTGCATTCACCTGAACCTGAGAGGAAACACAAGAGAAGAGCCCATCAGTGGAGGAGCAGCTGATCTGTTAGTGAAGGAGGATCAGAGCTGATGATGATGAGGGTTTCCTCTGCAGATGAAGGGAGAAGGTGTGTGTGAGCTGATCCAGTGAATCCAGTAGCATGGATCAGTGTGAGGACACACAGGAGGGAGCCCCTCCCTCTAAGAAAAGCAGAGTTGGGGAAGATGAGAGCCAGAGCAAAGCTCAAAGGTGAGATGAACATCTCTAACTGTTCATGACTCTTCTCCATATCAGAGCTCAGCACTCACATCAGCAACCTTCATTCTTCACAGGAACCAACCTGGACCTGGATCTGAACCCAGCTGGGTGTCCTTCAAGAGTGACAGGTCCATGCTTCTACCACCTTACTTCAAAGACGTCAGTTCAGGAGTGGACCAGTAAGTATTTCTCAAAAACATGCTATGGATTTAACAGATGGAAAAGAAAACTTGATAAATTAGAGGATTTTAAAACCAAAATGATCATTTAGCTCTTAAAAACTGTCTGCTGACAGGTTAACTGACACTTTCTGTAATCCTAAACAACACCAAACTGTTCACATCTCTCTGTTTCTGACCATTGTCCAAATACAAATACATGGTTAAGGCAACTGTAAAAAATTAGCAGGGTCATTTCTGACTTTGTGGGGGCCCTAGGCAAGATGCTGTTGCAAGATGCCTTTATTTTGTCAAATATAAAGCAAAAAGATTCCTTACGTATTTGGTTTACTAAAATAGCCCAATGTAAAAGGGGGTGGTGGGTGGGGGTGGAGGCGGCTTCATTCCTTCTATTTTCAACTATCATCCATCTCTACAGAAGAGAAAAATAAAAATGGCAACCAGACACGCTAGCTGAGCAAATATTAACAAACAACAGCCTAACCATGCTGCTAGCCATGCTACTGTTACACTTCCTGGAATATAACACTAACCCTTCCAGTGATGATGCAGCATTTTCTTATTGAAGATGTCACAGCTGAATGTTCACAACAAAGCCAGATTGAGTCCAACTGTAACTATTCAGGCTTGTATAACTTTTTAGATTCCCCTTTGTAGGACGATGGAAGTTTATTAGTTAGTTATGAGTTATATGTCTGGATAGCATAGATCTGTGATGTTTTCTTTAGCAGATATACCTTTAAAAAGCACGCCGGGAACGTTATTTGGGTCGGTAATTTTTAATCTTTTTAATTTTTTAAATAAAACCCCATGTGATGTGTATTGAATGAGATGAATACTCTGAAGACTTGAAAGTTTGAAGTAGCTTGAAGTAGTGGCGCTCATTGCAGTGCTGAACATACTCCTGCCAAAATGGTTGACTGTAGGTTGTCACGTGGGGTCCAGAGCTTTATACTGTTGGGTTGTTTTATTTTATTTTGGATTTGGACTTTGAACCTTTGCAGTCTTGATTTGAAGACTTGACTTTTGGTTAGCCTTTAGCTGGGAGCTGCTAATTCCAATGGCCGACATGGCTGCGTCAGCAGGCTCCTATACTTATTTTACATTTGGTCAAGGTTCTAATTCCTTTGGTTTGTCACTTTTTAACCACTTTTTTTTAACCTCTAATTATTTTATTTAAGTGAAATATTTTTCAGGATAGAATTTCTTTTATCTAATAAACTGTGTTCCTTTTTCTTACTGCAGTCATCTTTTCATATGTGATGGTCCCATTTTGCGCTTTCACCTTGACATGAGGCAGGTTTGCCAAATGGTGCTGAAGCAATAGTGGTGAGGATGATAAGTGTGGTACTACCTCAACGCTTCCCCTGACCGCATGTCCCGGGTTGAAATATATTTTGACGACAGGAAAAAAAAACTGTCAATCAAAATTTTTAAGAATGTGCAGAGTTGTGGTAACTGCAGAGGAACAAAGCGTATGAGTCATGCAATTAAGGTTTGAGAAAGAGTAGCTGAAGCTAGACTAAGAGCAGAAGGGAACGTCTATGAGCAGCAGCATGGTTTCATGCCAAGAAAGAGCACTACAGATGCAACATTTGCTTTGAGGATGTTGATAGAGAAGTACAGAGAAGGTCAGAGAGAGCTCCACTGTGTCTTTGTAGATCTGGAGAAAGCTTTTGACAGAGTGCCCAGAGAGGAACTATTGTATGAGGAAGTCTGGAGTGACAGAGAAGTATGTTGGAGCAGTGCAGGACATGTATGAGGGCTGTAAGACAGTAGTGAGGTGTGCTGTCGGGGTGACAGAGGAGTTCAAGGTGGAGGTGGGATTACATCAGGGATCAGCTCTGAGTCCCTTCCTGTTTCCAATGGTAATGGACTGACTGATGAGGTCAGACAGGAATCACCATGGACTATGATGTTTGCAGATGATATTATGATTTGCAGTGAGAGCAGAGAACAGGTGGAGGAGGAGCTAGAGAGGTGGAGGTTTGGAAAGGAGAGGAATGAAGGTTAACCGCAGTAAGACAGAGTACATGTGTGTGAATGAGAGGAACCCAAGTGGAAGAGTGAGGTTACAGGGAGAAGAGATAAAGAAGGGGGAGGAGTTTAAGCATTTAAGGTCAACAGTACAGAGTAATGGAGAATGTGGAAAAGAAGTGAAGAGGCGAGTGCAAGCAGGTTGGAATGGATGGAGAAAAGTGTCAGGTGTGATGTGTGATAGAAGAATTTCAGCACAAATAAAAGGAAAGATGTACAAGACTGTGGTGAGAGCAGCCATGTTGTTGGACTAGAAACAGTGAAGAAAAGACAGGAAGCAGAGCTGGAGGTAGCAGAGATGAAGATGCTGAGGTTCTCTTTGGGAGTGACTAGGATGGATAGAATCAGGAATTAATCCATCAGAGGGACAGCACATGTTAGAGGTTTTTGAGATAAAGTCATAGATGCCAGACTGAGATGGTTTGGACATGTTCAGAGGAGAGACAGTGAAGATATTGGTAGAAGGATGCTGAGTCTAGAGCTGCAGGAAAGAGAACTAGAGGAAGACCAAAGAGGAGGTTTATGGATGCAGTGAATGAAGACATGAAGGTGGCTGGTGTTAGAGTAAAGGATGCTGAAGACAGGCTTAGATGGAGGAAACCAATTTGTTGTGGCGACCCCTGAAGAGAAAAGCCGAAAGGAAAAGAAGAAGAGTACTTCGAATGTTAATTTTAACAATAGCTTCTATTTAGAGATCTGTGCAATAAAAATGGCAGGAATCCACTTCGGTTCACTGCAATAATTCCTCGCCAGCACAGAGTCACACAGCATGAAGACTCTGACCTTTCCATGGCCTCTTTGTTTGATTTGTTTCTTCTGCTATTGTGCAACCATGAGGTTGGAGAGGTTAAAGGTTGTCCAATGTTCTCTTTGTATCAACAGAGTGTGCTACGGTAGGTAAGCAAGAACTTGTGCAGTCGTTGATGGAGTGTTCCTTGTCCTCTTGACAACTTTAATATCTGCTTCATGGTCTGTTTAAACCAGGGGTGCCAAACTCAATCGCACAAGGGGCCGAAATCCAAAACGCGTCTTAGGTCGCGGGACGAACAGGATCAACATTTATTAACACTCTAAAACGACATTTTTAAAAATGTAAAACCGTAACTGTTTAAAATAATTATGAACTAGAGATATAGCAGGGTGTCAAACTCAAATACCCAGTTGGCCAAAATTTTAAATTGAATAAAGCCGCCAAGGTTGAACAAATGAACTTTTCAATATGGTACCAAACAATGAAAATTGTTAAACATTTTAACAATGAATATTGAACAAGCAAGAATTACATAATTTTAAAATGCAGGAATGCAAATTCGAGTTGCTAATAATACTACCAGGGTTTTTTCCTGTCTTAAAATAACGTGGTGATGGTGTCTCGTCACGGCTTTAGATTTGTATACAATTAAATCTAAAATGAAAAACTATCATTATTTTCTATTAATTGCATCATTGAAAGTAACTGTGGGAAACATTTAAATATTTCTAATAATTATTGTACATAATAAACACAATAATTAAACCATAACACTTTTATATTTTTAATAGGCTATATAACACTTTTGATTTATTTAATCTGACATCAGAACAGTCAAGTTCAAGTCTTAAAATCCTCCTAAATCAGTAAATATGTTGTACTTATTTTATATTATTGTCTCGTTTAAGAACTTTTCTTCTGAACAGAAACTACATGTACTGCTGTGTCTGCCCCTGTGCGCGGCTGTCACGTGCACGTGCAGGCTCTCCTTCTTTCATGCATCCCCCTGCTCCGCTCCCAGCATGCATCGCGGCAATAGACAGACTGTCTCTTCTTTTCTTTTTCATGGAGGTCCTCTTCTAAATCAAGTGTTTACAACTCCTGATTTTTAAAGCATGTTTTCTCGACTTCACTCACAGCGGGCCTGTCTGTCACAAACAGCGTACCTGCAGAAGTCTAATGCAGTCGGACCAAACCATTTTTAAATAAGGGGAGGGGGGTCTGTTTACGTTGAAGTTTCCAATATAAAATATATAAATAATATTAACTTAAAAATTTAAAAAAAAAATAACGATTACATATTGGTTATTTGTTTACTGGAATTATTTTTTTTCTGTTTTATCATTTTGTCATCTCAATCTGGGCCACTGGAAACAGCCACCTTTCCCCCCTTTTCGGTGAGCAGAAGCTGGTCCCGCTTGTAAATTCTCTAAGCAGGAAAAACTCTGTACTACTACTAATAATAGCAGTGATAATAATAAAACATATCAATGGCATATTAAAAAAGATTTAAATAAAAATTAAATATCTCCTTTCTGTTTGCAGCCTTTTGAAGTAAAGACAGATCATTACTTTCGACATCCATACATGCTACTGACACAGAGGAGGGGCCGTGTCTGCCTCTGTTGCACCGAAACAACAGCAGAGCATTATGGGATTTGTAGTAAGAGTGATGAATGCGGTGTTACAGCGCTGCCACAGTATAATACAGGCCGGCCAGCTCTAATATTAAATTGATATTGCCTCGCGTTTGACACCTGTGGTTTAAACCTTTCAGCAAAGCCATTAGTTGCAGGATGATATGGCGCTAATCAAATTTGTTGCACTCTATTTGCTCACAAGAAGTTAGCCATTTCCTGTGTCACAAATTGTGGGCCATTATCTGAAACCAGTTGAACAGGAGGTCCAAAATGGCAGAAGATCTCTCCCAGCTTATTAACAGTTTTCTCAGAGGTAGTGGATCTCATAATGGCGACTTCAGGCCATTTGCTGTGTGTGTCCACAACAATCAGAAACATACTGTCCTGCAAAAGGTCCTGCAAAGTCAATGTGTATGTAATGCCATGGCTCTTCTGGAAAGACCCAACTTTTTTACTCCTGACTTCTTGACTTTAGGAACATTCTCTTGCGACATCCTCGATCTGTTCATACATGCCAGGCCACTTCTAGCCTTTTCCTTCATTTGAACAATGACACTATGACCAGAATTAAGTTGCTGCAACAGTCGTTTGCGTAATTATGGTGGATTAACACCCCCCCCCCCCCCCACACACACACACACACACACACAGCAAACATCCAGCCTGCACAGACAACTCTGCCTTCCTTGCAAGGAATGGTTTCAAGGCACTGTCATCGCTGCCCGAATGGCCTCCTAAAACAATGTCTAAGGCAGCTGAAAAGATGGGGTCCGAGTGCATAGCCTTCCTCACATGTTCAGCCGAAACAGGAGCATCATCCACCTGGTTGAAATAGAACACGCTCTCTGGACGGGACTCTGGTCTGGTGACTGGGAGTAACAGCCTTGACAGGCCGTCAGCGTTGCAATGTGACTCTGCCTTACAATATTTGATGTCATATGAGTGTGCTGACAGCAGGAAAGCCCACTGTTGTAGACGACTTGTAGCAAGAGAAGGCATTCCAGTGTGTGGCCCAAGAATGGTGGTCAGAGGTTTGTGGTCAGTCAAAGAGGAGTAATACGGTCCGGTAGGCAAACGTGATTGGTTTCTCGTCACTATTTGGCATTACAAGAGAAATTACTGCACCCACTCCATAGGAAGATGCACTGCAAGCCAGCTGGATTGGGAGTGATGAATCAAAATGTGTCAAACCTCAGATCCCACCATCACATCTTTTGCTTTCAGGAAAGCCTCCTGGCAGGTCGTGGTATATTCTCAAGGTTTGTCTCGGCAGAGTATGTCATGCAGCAGCTATAGCAGTGATTCCAAGTCTTTTATGAAACCCCCATAATAGTTCAGTAATCCCAAGAACCATTGCAGCTGAATGATTTTCTGGGATGGTGGTGTATCCACTAGGGCTGGAGTCTAGGACGGGGCAGTGTGAAGGCCCTGAGCATTGATGACATCCCCCAAATATTCCACAGACGACTGGAAAAAAATGAAATTTTTTCCTTCGGAACCTTCAGGCCGAATTCTTTCAATTTCTGGAGCGTGGGATCCAAATTTAGGAGGTGTTCTTCATCAGAAGCTCCAGTGCAATGAATATTTACCAAATAACATTGGACACCAGAGAGACCACTGAGGATCTGGTCCATGGCACATTGAAACAAAGCTGGTGCAGACATGATGACAAAAGGTAGTCAATGATAACTGAAGAGGCCCTTGTGCATTGTGATTGTGAGCATTTCATGTGACTCTTCATGTACATGCATTTGCAGATAGGCTTGATACAGATCTATTTTGTTAAACTTTTGTCCTCCACTGAGTCCAGCAACGAAATCATCAATGTGGGGAAGAGGATAGTGCTTTGCAGGGAGCACAGCTTTCACAGTCACCTTGGAATCTCCACAAATACAAACTCCTTCATCCTTCTTCATCACATGAACTATAGGAGTTACACAGTCACTGACAGTGACTGGCTCCAGAACTCCATCTTTGACCAGAGCATTCAGATCTGCTTCCACTTTACTTTGGATAGCCTACGGCACAGGTCTCTTAAACACTGGCTTGCAATCTGTGGACTGCATTGTTTGCCAGTCCACTTTTATTTTCTACAGCCACAACCGTCCCATGGTGCCGGGTAATTACCTCTGGCGATGTACACAGGCAGATTTCCTGTTTATGTCTTGAACAATGTATTAGCGTTTACAGTGTTTCAAATTTACTTCACTGTTGATCAATTTAAATTTTTATTAAAATTAAAGGTCTCTTTCGTATTTTTAGGTCGGAGAACCTGCAGAGTTGATGACTGACTAAATATTTTTTTACCCCACTGTAGACTGTTTTGGCAAAAGCACAGAGGAGTTTAAAAAATATTTTCTGTTTCAACAAATTATCCAAATCAATGGAGAGAATTGTAACCTTGTTAGCTCCCCAGTACAACCAGTCTGATCCACATTTATCAGACTGAAGTCTTTTGCCCCAATGTGCAGAGTGAGCTGTTGGTTGTCAGTGGATCTGCAGGGGTCCATTTTAAGACAGAGATGTCAAGAATCCAAATATTTTGATAATCATCTAAAAACTGAAATTTCATTCAAATATTTAAAAAATGTATTTTATATTAATTACTGTTCTTTTTCTCATTCTTCACTGTCCATCTTTGTTTCAATTTTGTTTGATTCTGTTGTTCTTCTCCCTGTTCAGTACTTTTGTTTTTATTTAACTTTCATTACTAAAATTTTGTGTTATATTTGTTTTTCCTTTTTTTTTTAGTTTGCTAGAGCAAGAGTATAATGATAATGATTAGTTATATAGCCACTCTGATAACTTTGCCTCATCTCACTTTGACATAAGCAGTCTTCTAAAAATTTCAATTATTTGGGTTTTTAATGAAAGAGTTAAATAATGATGGACATGGAAATTGTCTTCAATTTGTTTTTGTGTTCAGCTCCGGATAAATAATTGCCTGCCTTTGCCTGATTGGTAGGTCTGCATCTGGTACTCAGACAAGATAGATCTGATTGTTGATGATTCTCCACAGAGTGGACCAGCAGAGCTCAGAGACTGGTCCATCTGTCCAGCAGCATCAAACACAGCTGGACTCCATATTTCTGGTCTGTACATGAACAACAACTACTTTTCCATCATTCTGTTCAGTCATCTCCATGCTGCACTTTGTAGACCAGTGGATTGTCAGTGTGTCCAACATGGAGCTGATGTTTGGCTCCATGACTTCACTCTGATTGGATCATTCATCTAGAATTCTGTTGCAGCTGCTGGAGGACAACATTGTTACTTATGTGAAGAAGGAGCTGAAGAAGATCCAGAAGATTCTGATTCAGAGAGAGGATGAGGAGAAACTGAGGAATGAAGATGAAGAGCAGAGGAGCAGCAGAGAGTCACTGATGAAGATCACAGAGAACTTCCTGAGGAAAATGAAGCAGGAGGAGCTGGCTGATCGACTGCAGAGCAGTAAGGGGATTTCTCTGAAGGTTTCAGCTGCTGATAAATGAAGATTTACTGATGTCTGAACACATGGAACAACGTGGATTCACATACTCATCATTTATAGAGTTTATCTACTCTGTTTGTTTTTTTTATTCAGGATCTTCTTCTGAAGCTTGTCAACATAAGGTTCAATCTAGGTTGAAGAAGAAGTTCCAGTGTGTGTTTGAGGGAATCTCTAAAGCAGGAAACCCAACCCTTCTGAATGAGATCTACACAGAGCTCTACATCACAGAGGGAGGAACTGGAGAGCTGAATGAAGAACATGAGGTCAGACAGATTGAAGCAGCATCCAGGAAAGCAGACAGAGCAGAAACAATCATCAGACAAGAAGAGCTCTTTCAACTCCCAGCTGGAAGACAAGAACCAATCAGAACCGTGATGACAACGGGAGTGGCTGGCATCGGGAAAACAGTCTTAACACAGAAGTTCACTCTGGACTGGGCTGAAGGCAAAGCCAACCAGAACATCCACTTCATATTTCCATTCACTTTCAGAGAGCTGAATGTGCTGAAAGAGGAGAAGTTCAGCTTGGTGGAACTTGTTCATCGCTTCTTCCCTGAAACCAAAGAAGCAGGAATCTGCAGCTTTGAAGACTTCCAGATCATCTTCATCTTTGATGGTCTGGATGAGTGTCGACTTCCTCTGGACTTCCACAAGACTCAGAACCTAACTGACCCTAGAAAGTCCACCTCAGTGGGTGATCTGCTGACAAACCTCATCAGGGGGAACCTGCTTCCCTCTGCTCACCTCTGGATAACCACACGACCTGCAGCAGCCAATCAGATCCCTGCTGAGTGTGTTGACATGGTGACAGAGGTCAGAGGGTTCAATGATCCACAGAAGGAGGAGTATTTCTGGAAGAGATTCAGAGATGAAGAGAAGGCCAGTGGGATCATCTCCCACATCAAGAGATCCCGAAGCCTCCACATCATGTGCCACATCCCAGTCTTCTGCTGGATCACTGCTACAGTTCTGGAGGATTTGCTGAAGAGCAGAGAGGGAGGAGAGCTGCCCAAGAGCCTGACTGAGATGTACATCCACTTCCTGGTGGTTCAGGTCAAAGTCAAGAAGGTCAAGTATGATGGATGTCAAGAAGAATGATGGCAGAGACAGTCCTCTGGGAAAACTGGCCTTTTGAGCAGCTGCCAGAAAGGAAAACCTGTCTTCTATGAATCTGACCTGACAGAGTGTGGCATCGATATCAGAGCAGCCTCAGTGTACTCAGGAGTGTTCACACAGATCTTTAGAGAGGAGAGAGGACTGTACCAGGACAAGGTGTTCTGCTTCATCCATCTGAGTGTTCAGGAGTTTCTGGCTGCTCTTCATGTCCACACGACCTTCATCAACTCTAGTGTCAACCTCATGGAGGAAGATCAAATAAAGTCTAAGATCTCTGAGTCAAGCTGGCAATGTTACTTTGGTGTTGACTCCATTCACAGTGGATTATTTTCAGCAAGCGTTTTGAGAATTGATCCATGGTTTGATAGAAATTTGGGCTGTGATGTGTGGAACTGCCATAAATATTTACCACTCTATTCACAATTAAATTTCAGGTCATACTTGGTGTTCTACCAGAGTGCTGTGAACAAGGCCTTACAGAGTCCAAATGGACACCTGGACTTGTTCCTCCGCTTCCTCCTGGGTCTTTCACTTCAGACCAATCAGAGTCTACTACAAGGTCTGCTGACAGAGACAGAAAGTAGCTCACAGACCAATCAGACAATGGTCCAGTACATCAAGAAGATGATCAGTGAGAATCTGTCTCCAGAGAAAAGCATCAACCTGTTCCACTGTCTGAATGAACTGAATGATGGTTCTCTAGTGAAGGAAATCCAACAGTTCCTGAGGTCAGGACATCTCTCCACAGATAAACTGTCTCCTGCTCAGTGGTCAGCTCTGGTCTTCATCTTACTGTCATCAGAAGAAGATCTGGAAGTGTTTGACCTGAAGAAATATTCTGCTTCAGAGGAGACTCTCCTGAAGCTGCTGCCAGTGATCAAAGACTCCAACAAAGCTATGTAAGAACTCATGTGAAAAACATTCAGAAATCATATTCATTTCACAGGAAAAGGGGTCTCCATATTTATTGTTGGAACACTCTTCGTAATCTGACAGTTGGATTTCGTATATTCATCTGTTTTTCTCTTTGTAGACTGAGTGGATGTAATCTGTCAGGGCGGAGTTGTTCAGCTCTGTCTTCAGTTCTCAGCTCTCAATCCTCCAGTCTCAGATATCTGGACCTGAGTTACAACAACCTGCAGGATTCAGGAGTGAAGCTTCTGTCTGCTGGACTGGAGAGTCCACACTGTAAACTGGAGACTCTCAGGTTAGATGAATTGAACACTACATTGCAAGATCTGTCTTTCTTTTAGTAATTATAAAATAATTTTGAAATATGTGCAGCTCTGATTTTGTGTTCATTTAATGTCTTATTTCATAGAGCAGTTGCAGTTATGAACTGACAATTCCAAACAATTTGAGTGTTTTTTTCTAGAATGCTTGTTCTTAAAGTCCCCAGGTTTATTTTCAGATAAAAAAAAACTCTCATGTTGTGACTTTGAGCAGTTTGATAAAGTTCTACTAAAAAGTCAGTGATGCTCTTAGAAGGAAACAACTGAGTTGTTTGCTGGCCCGGAGGTGTTGATAGTTCAGTCCTGTTGCTATAAGGTTTCTCTGAGTCCAAATTGAGCTGGAACTCCAGCTGCCATCATTGCTCCTAAGCACATTTTTCTTTCTGCTTTTAGGTTGGAGAGCTGCAGTTTGTCCGAGATCATGTGTGAAGCTCTGGCCACAGCTCTGAAGTCCAACCCATCTTATCTGAAAGAACTCGACCTTAGCCACAACAACATGCAGGATTCAGGATTTCTTCATCTTTGGGGTTTTCTGGAAAGTCCAGACTGTAAACTACACACTCTGAGGTGGGTGAATATGCTGAACTCTTTGATGGATGAGAGAAACATATAAAGTGAGAACCTAGAGGGAATGATTCTACCACATTTGTCTCCCACCTTCTTGTATGGACCTTCTTTACAGGTTATGTTTTACTAGAGATTTACATATATAAATGACTGAATAAAAAATAAAATTTTTGAAACTTACGCATTTCACTTTGTTATTTTTTATGGCTCCTCAAATATTAATGCTTATTTCTAAAAAGTGAACAAATAAAGCTTTTTTTTCAAAACTGCATAGATTTAAAGTCCATGAGTGTAGATGAAATCCACATGAAGATATTTTTTTCATTTTTTTACAGATTTATATTATAGACATTTTTCTGTTTCGTCATATTCTGAATTTTTTAAACCATTGAATTTTCATTCAGAATTTTTTGAACCCTTGATTTTCAAGCAACAAAACTTCATGACCCCAAATATTATTTTCTACCTTAAATATTTCAGTGTTTTCAATGTTGAGACTCTAAAAGCACATTAATATCCAGCTAATCAAGTCATAACAACAACATGACATCAATGTTTGGTAGACTTTGGAGGGCTCCAGAGGGGAGTAAGGAGCACAAACACGACCAATCGGCAGCTCTTCCCGGGTGAGCCATGCCTCTGAGCAGAGCAGCCAAACTCTTAGCTCTGTGTTTTTGAGGAGGGAACAGTACTTTGTTACCATGTGAGCTTCGAAGGGGGCTTCGGACCACAGCCTGTCTGGCTGCTCTGGCTCAGGCACAAGCAAGCTGCCGAACTTAGAAAAACTGTGTCTTCAGGGAGAATTGTGTCTCCGAGCAGACATTGTATGAGTATGCGAAGACGGCTTTTGAATGTGGAAATGCCACTCTGTTTTCCGGTCCTCTAAAATTGCAAACAATTTTAAATTTGTGTTACCAATTTTGAGAAGACAAAATAATAGTTGATGTTATACCTACATAATTTTGTACGGTCAAGATGCACATTGTGCATTGCCTGCACAGATTTTAAAAGCATCAGCAAGGGCGTCGCAATTTTGCTCAATTAACGCTTTCAGTGTTGGACAGTATCTTTTACAGGTTTTTAATATATAGCCCTTTACCTGAAAGCCTCATTCCAAACCATATTCATAAATATGTATTAACCCCCCACCACCACCACCTACCCACCTCCACCCCCAGAAATAGTGCACAATTTAACCATGAGTTAAGTGAACTGATGTCTATGGTCTTCGTTGATTTTGGCCCAATTTGAATTCTTCCATTCCCCCTTCCCCTTCATTTAGCACTCCAAATGGAGAGTTGTGAAAAAATGATGTCTCATATTTTGGACGTCACTTTTGTTCGATGATGTCGCTAATAATCACTATTAATAATCAATTGCCTGCTAGCTTTAGCGATGAGTTTCCAGCGCTCAAATATACTTAATTATGGTTTAATAACTTTTAAAAAGTCATGCTACACCAAACAGTAATTTCTTTAATACAAATGTGAGCTTTAGTGGTTCAGAGTGCACCAACATGAAGAAAAGGAGTTTTCAACGCAACACGGTGTACCCTCGAAATGGAGGGCTTTGTATCCATCCACTTGGAGGTTTGGATTAAAAAATATATATATTCCTGACCCATATGCACTAAAAATGCCCTTCAAATGGATAGGGAGAAGGAAGAAGGGAAGAATTTGGATTGAACCTTTGACTGCATGATTATTATCGGTGATTTTAATATCCATATTGACAACCCTCAAAAGAAATGGACTAAGAGCCTATATAACACTTTGGACAATTTTCGGTTGAGGTCATCAGGTCTGAACATTTTCAAGATTACTATATGTGATTTAGGTCTGTCTGATCACTGCTCCACCACTCCATCAGATGATGTGGCACTATGTGAATACTTGAGGCCTTCATCCGATCAGGAGTGCTGATGTATTTGGGCACTATTCTGAAAACAGGAAGGGAAAAGAAAACAAGGAAAGACAGAAAAAATAAATAACTTCCACTGCAGTGAAGACAAAAGAAAAAAGAAACAGAAAACATCCCAGAAGTACAAATAAAACAAAACATGCAACCTCAGCCGTAACACACTTTATCCATGAATCTAGCCATACTCATCTTACAAAGGTAGTGGTGATCAGTTAGTTTCACAAGCTCCCCCAGCTTGTGCGCAGTCGTGCAGATGCTGGCTGTCTGTGGTGTTGTTATCCAGTGTGGCGATTGCCAAGAAATTCTCATTTTGTTTAGCATTGAATCATTGTGTGGTTGCTTACACCAAAGAACAATCTGTTGAGGAAGCTGCATGACATTTAATAAAGTGGTTGTAAAGACCACTGTCTGATGGAGTTTTCTCTGCTTCAGAGAAGGCTCTTTTGAGCTTGCTGCCAGTGATCAAAGCCTCCAACAAATCTCTGTAAGAACTCATGTGAAAAAATGTTTTTTTCCAGAAATTGTATTCATTTCACAGGAAAAGGGGTCTCCATATTTATTGTTGGAACACTCTTTGTAATCTGACTGTTGTATTTTTTATGTTCTTCTGTTTTTCTCTTTGTAGACTGAATGAATGTAATCTGTCTGAGCGGAGTTGTTCAGCTCTGTGCTCAGTTCTCAGCTCTCAGTCCTCCAGTCTCAGAGATCTGGACCTGAGTAACAACAACCTCAAGCATTCAGGAGTGAAGCTTCTGTCTGCTGGACTGGAGAGTCCACACTGTAAACTGGAGACTCTCAGGTTAGATGAATTGAACACCAGATTCCGACTTCTTTCTGTCTTTCTTTTAGTAATTATAAAATAATTTTGAAATATGTGCAGCTCTGATATTGTGTTCATTTAATGTCTTATTTCATAGAGCAGTTGCAGTTATAAACTGACAATTCCAAACAATTTGAGTGTTTTTTTCTAGAATACTTGTTCTTAAAGTCCCCAGGTTTACTCTCAGATAGAAAAACTCTCATGTTGTGACTTTGAGCAGTTTGATAAAGTTCTACTTTAAAGTCAGTGATGTTTTTAGAAGGAAACAACTGAGTTGTTTGCTGGCCCGGAGGTGTTGATAGTTCAGTCCTGTTGCTATAAGGTTTCTCTGAGTCCAAATTGAGCTGGAACTCCAGCTGCCATCACTGCTCCTAAACACATTTTTCTTTCTGCTTTTAGGATGGAGAGCTGCAGTTTGTCCGAGATCATGTGTGAAGCTCTGGCCACAGCTCTGAAGTCCAACCCATCTTATCTGAAAGAACTCGACCTTAGCCACAACAACCTGCAAGATTCAGGATTTCTTCATCTTTGTGGTTATCTGGAGAGTCCAGACTGTAAACTACACACTCTGAGGTCGGTAAATATACTGAACTTTATGATGATGAGAGAAACTTACAAAGTGAGAAACTTTCTTATGCTTCATATAAAGTTTTTCTGCACGTGTCATCTCACTTCTAAAAAGCTGGATCACAGCTTGGAGTTATTGCAGCTGCTGAGAAAGATTTTCCTTAACCTTTCCTTTACTTTATGAGCTTTGCCAGTAAGGTCAGTGAAAAAAGGAAAAAAGAAAATTAGAGGGAATGATTCTACTACATTGACCTCCCACCTTTTTGTATGGCCCTTCTTTACTGCTTATGTTTTACCACAGATTTACTTCCAGGATATATGGAAATGACTGGATAAAAAAATCATTTTTGAAACTTAAGCATTTCACTTTGTTATTTTTTTATTTCTCCTCAAATACTAATTCTAATTTTTTAAAAGTGATACAATAAAGTTTTTTTCAAAACTGCATATATTTAATGTCCATGAGTGTACATGAAATCAACATTCCACAGATTTTGTCAGCTTTTCACAGATTTTTATTATGTACATTTTTCTGTTTCGTCATATTCTGAATTTTGTAAATCATTTAATTTTCAGTGAGAAATTTTTAAACATTTTAATTTTTTTCAGATTTTTTTTAACCCTTGCTCTTCAAGCAGCAAATTTTCATGGCCCAAAATATTATTTTTGATCTTAAATATTTCAGTGTTTTGAATTTTGAGACTTTCCAGCTTTAATTGCACAAATGTAGTTTGGAGAAACAGTTTCAATTGCATTGTGTGAGTTTTCCCCGCATCAGTTTTCTCTCAGCTGTTATATTCAAGTGAGAGCAGCACAAATTTTTTTTAAATTGTCGTTTTCAAGGACATGGTTTCGATAGGGCGGCAGAAGCTCAGAGTTGTTGGTGGGACTGTTGCTGTGGAGTACTTACCGTCAGCCATCTGTTTATACTATTGGTTTATGATATTGGAGCTGTCCAGCTGTACAGTTTTGTGCCAGATGCTAGCTCAATGAGGAAAATGGAGATTTGCATGGATCTAGTCATCTAAAGATGGATTCATAAAAATAGAGTGGAGCAGGAAGCTTGTGGCTTGCCGTCGTAGCTTCTGCGTTATAGTTTTTCTCATTTTTTTCTGTCTGTTCTTGATTCACAACAATTTGAATTAAAAAAAATGATCTAAATTTTTGTAAAAAATGATGTCTATCTTTTGTTTGTGAAAAAAACACCATAAACACAATTTTCAGAGTGGATCAATAAACTGATTATTATTTATTTATTTATTTATTTATTTGCATTTAGGTTGTGGGGCTGCAGTTTGTTAAAGATCAGTTGTGCTGCTCTGGTGTCATCACTGAAGTCCAACCCATCCTACCTGGAAGAAGTGGACCTGAGATACAACTTCCTGCGGGATTCAAATGTTCAGCAGCTCCAGGATCTGGTGGAGAGTCCAAACTTTAAACTGCAGACTCTGAGGTCAGTAGAAGGTTGGAGTCAGTTCAGCTGCTTTTAGATGAGTGTCAGAGTTAATCTAAGAGCAAAGATGCAGAGTTTAATGTAAGGGTAAAAGAAGTTGTTATAAGAAAAACAAGAAGAGCTTATGTTCCGTAATGGCTTGAATCTATAGTGGGAGCTCTGATCAAATCGGGAAGTTCAGGTGACTTTGAATTTTTTGTTTCAATACGCCACCACCCGTCTCTGTTATTTTTCATATTCTGGAGAATTATATTTCAATGAAAGCCAACAATGTGGCAAATGCCATCCACAACTTTACAAAACGAAAATTATTTTCAGCAGGGGTTTTCCTTTTTCCTGTCTTTCTCTCTTTTTTTTTTTTTAAGGCAAACTTTTGTGTCCTTTCTGATTGGTGGCTAATCACTGTATTTTGGCAGAAGTTTTCAAAGCTATTTACAAGTGTCCCTCATTATAACAAAGCAACACATTTTCACTCCCGACCCGTCACTTATCGACTCATGGTTAATCCCTTCCGCTCTCTTTGGGGTCCAGATGACTCCAACCACATATTGATATGTGATTCCTTCCATGACAAATGTGGATAGGATTTTATGTTTGCCATGGACATTAGTGAAACTCCAAAATCAGTGGGAAAAAAAAAAAGTTCAGTGCACTGCCTTGTGGGGTCCAGATGACTCCACTTTAATGTAAATGAGCCAAGGAGAGCGGAAGGGGTCCCTCCATGTCAAAACTTGAAGCTTTGGGGGTACTCTTCTTGTCAAAATGTGACGAGCTGGCTGGTCCATTTCGATCACGGCACCGGACGCACAACCGCAGACCCACAGCTGAAACAGGACCCGACCCGGAGGGGCGTTGGGTCAAAAATGTGAGAAGCTGGTGGATCTAATTTAGGGGTCCCCAGACGCCCCCCCCCCCGGGAGTCATCTTGTGACGCGCTGGCAGGAATGAATTGTTTACATGCACCACAATTGGATCAACAATCAGTATGACAAATGAGGAGACAGTTCCTTATTTCTGGGTTTCCTTATTCTCTTTGTAGGTGGAAGGACTGAAGACCCTGCTCCTCTAGGAGGTCTGCAGAGACGTCGAGACTGGACCATGTTCCTATAGATGGAGAGCAGAGTGATGAAGGGATCAGAGGATGAGGAGATGAGTGTCAGAGCTACAGCATGAACTGATCAGAGATCAGCTCCTCTGTCTCTCTCAGCATCAAGTGTACTGTTGTTTTGCAGCAGCTCCCCCGGTGGACTGATAAAAAACTGCAATTTATCTTCTCATTCTAACTGAGTGTCGGGAAGTCTTCTGCTTTTCTTGTCTCTAGTAATGAGAGCTTCTCTTGAATTTTCCACGTCATCTTTCCGGAGTTGCTGATTACATCAGTGTTTTTCTGTATATTTTTATGAGGGAGCACTTGTGGGTGTTAGCTGTAAACATTTCTGCTCTAAAGCCAGTTGATCAAACAAACCAACTGATATTGATGAATCCATGAACAGCTGTCTTTAGTACTTTTAGATGCTTAGCTTAATCTTCTGTGTTCCACTTCTTCATCAGATCTGTTGCAGGGTACTAGATTCATTTTTGCATTGGTTGCTCTGGTGCACCAAACTTTTTTTTCTCAGGTGCACCAAACTTAGCAGCAGCTGTGTTTGAGCCAGCAGTAACATTTATGTTTTTGGTTTATGGCAATTTCATGTCAACTGCCAAAATGATGGACAAATGTCATCAGCAAAATCCCAAAATACCTACCTTTTCTGGTTTCTTTTTTTTTCTTTTTTTATCATATTGTTTTAATTTCTGAAAACATTTTTGATTTCCAAATTTAAAAACATTTTTTTTATTATGTTTTAGTTTCTGGAATTTTGTTTGTATTTCTAAAATGTAATGTTGATTGCTACTATTTTTGTTATTTTCTTTTTTCAGTGGTTGTTGTAATCTTTAATATGGTTTTGAGTTGAGTTATTCGTTGATGTGATCTGCAATACAGGCCCTCCGTAGGTAACTTCTTTGGCAAAGTACTGGCTGCAAATGCGGCGACAGATGATGTCATCACTGCCTTAACGAGCAAAAGTCTGATGCTGCATTCCCACTGGGCCTTTCTGGTCTGTTCAAGAATGGTTTCATGAATGCCCATCCAGATGCTGGTGTTCAGACTGGACCAGCACCAGACAGGGAGTGGCAGAGAATGGATCCTTTTTCTTTTGTGTATTTGCCGTTTTTTAACGCTTACAATAGGTAAAGTCAAAGCGGTGCAAATTCAGAAAATTCTCCACCATGCCTTTTGCTTTCACAGCTCTGTTCCTGTAAATGTAAGTTTTAGTGCCATATTCAACCGTGTGGGCACAAACTCCAATTATTAATTTCTCCTTTGAGATCACGTGATTCTCCTTGAATCTATTTCAGATTGTATGTGTTTTATTAATAGTATATGAGATGGTATCTAATCAAAAAACCAAGGATTTTGATGTTTTGTTCCATTTCAAAGTCTCAAAAATAAAAAGTATGTATTTGTTGTTTTTCTTCTATTTAAACCAAGAGGTTAGTTGAAAAGCTGAATTAAAACCCATCAGCAATGTGGAGAAGCAGCAAAGCAATAAGAGGAAGTTGAAGGCTGAACTAAAAGTAAAGCTGTAGAAAAAAATTACTGATCAAAGTTCCCTCTAATGTGCGTGTCTGAACAGAGAAACTCACTGAGCGCTTCTTTGACCACAGTGAACAATCAGTAGTCACATCTATATTTCCATTGTCTGAAATCTCCGATCTTAACAAGCCATGTAGCTTATCAAACTACACTACTAATTTTTATTAAATATGTCTAATAATTTAATTGCAACAATAGAAATGGAATATCAAAAAGTTTTTTTGTTTGTTTTGTTTTGGGAGTGAGTTCTGCTCCTGCTGCGGTCTGACAAAGAAGCAATGCTGTGGTCTGGGTCAGGTTCCAAAAACTCACAAGTTCAAAGGATGCAAGAATTATGAAGCTGCTACAAAAGAAATGGCCTATGTTTAAATGTAACTTGACCTATGAAAATATTTTTTGATTAAAATTGCTTTTGTTTTCAGTAAATAGTAAATGGAGGAGCTGCACTCAGCTTCTATTCTCCACAGATCTGGAACAGAGTTCCAGAAAACCTTAGATCAGCTGAAACACTCAGTGTATTTAAATCCAGGTTAAATACTCATCTTTTTTCATTTGACTAGAGTGTGTTCAAAAGTTAACATCCACGCTGTTTATCTATGGTTGTTTTAAATTAGAAACTTTTTACTTCCTTTTAATTTTATTTTAATGATCACACCTTAACTATTTCTTTTGATTGTTTCTTTTAATGTTTTATGTAAATCACTTTGAATTGTCTGTACATGAAATGTGCAATACAAATAAACTTGCCTTGCCTTAAATATGACCCCCTAATACAGTAAATTCAACAAAGGACCATTTTCAGTTTTTTGGTCTATAAAGTGGAACTCTGTTGTGGGTAATAATGTGGAGCATTAAAAGCTTTTTTATTTTTGAACAAAACACTTATTTTTAGGAGGTTTGTTCAGTAACGATTAATATACACAAAAATAATGGTTAGTGTTCTATAAGATGTGCAAGGAATCCAGTTTTCAGTCCACCATGTTTATTCTGCCAACAGAGAAACCCCACAATCATAAATCTACAGCAACCCCTGTTGGAAACAAAGAGTATAACACCTTTAATACACTGCAGTTAGTGAATTAAAAATTATGCTGACTGCTTCAGAAGGTCTTATGCTCTTCATTCCTCACTGTTAAAAACTTCAAAGTGGTATTTTGATCCGTTCATCCATTTAAGAGTAATCCTCTAAAAACCTGCGCTCTCAACAGCAGCTCCTCTCATATCCACAAAAACGAGCGGGGTGAGACGGTCCCTTTCAGGAAGAGTCTGCTCTGACAGGACCGCCCCCAGTCTAACACCAACACCCAATTTTTCCGTGGTTTGCATTGTTGCACTATGTCTCTTTCTCTCCTTGACCCCTCTCTCCATAGATCATAACCATATCCCATTACATTACAAAAACACTAACCAGGTTGCATTGTTGCACTTTGTCGGGATTCTCAGGTCACTGTCTGAATGTCCCTGCCTCAGCATGTTACTTGGCATGCCCTGATGCTGCTGCTAAATGAACTGTCATGTTTAATGAGGTCACACTGGGTCAAATGTTTACACTGGGTTTAAGGGGTATTTATTATTACGGGTTTGCACTTAATTATGTAGTATGAAGTAGAAATGCTCCAAACTCCATTTCGTTGTTCTAGGATGACAATAAATATTTGAATCCTGAGCTAGCGGTGATCAGCAAGAAAACATTCATTTTAGATGCATATTGCTGTGTACTGTCTTCAATAAATTCCAGCTCAAATTTGTTTATTTCAGACGTGGGGTCCTTCAGGACACCACCATCCCCGCCCCCTAGTCAGGCACAGTTGTGAAGAATGTATCCATGTTGTATTGATCGTATGGTTTATAGCGAGGGTATGGGCATCCATCTTTGAAAAAGTTTCTATGTTGTTTATTTTGTGGGAAGAATGCAGATGAACAGCTCTGGGATGATGTCATGAAATGGGCGGCACCCACATACAGCAGCAGCTGGAGTCTCAGGAATTGAGTCGTTTTACTTCTGGGTAGGAAAAAACTCACAAAAATAACTAATATTTCATAAGTAATTTGTTTTATAGTGTTCCAAAGGTAATATATGATTATATATATGTATATAGTTTACACTGAAAGGCTTAAGAAAATCATAGTATGGCCCCTTTTAACTATTCAGTCATGGTTGCTGTCTTCAATCCAGTGATCGGTACATTTTTAGTTGTGACTGGTAGAGTATTGTGACTTGTTATAACATCAATACTCTACCAGTCGTATTAGATTTTTACTAGCCAAACATTTGTTGAATAAAAAAGTTGTATGTTTATCAAAACAGTTATCCTCTTTATTTAGAAAGTTTCAGTTCATGAATATTCTCTCGCAAAAACAAAACGTTAATAATAATTGTCTGATTGCTGAAAGCAATCAGAGTATGTTGTTGTACAAATTTATTATAGTTTATTATTATTCCGCCGCATTTTTGACGCGCTTCTCCTCGTAGCCAAAAGCAGTTATAAAGATGGAATCAAAAGTACTTTGTAAAGCTCTATTGTGAGAAGTGTGCTATTACTTTTGGTATGTGTCAGAATTATGAATGATTTTATATGAATATTTTTATGAATTATTTTTCCCATTGACTTAACATTGTGAGCACTTTTAAGTGCTTATATCTTCAAAAATACTAAAGATAATTTCATGAAACTTTCCAAAATCATAGGGTATAGTAAACTACACGTTCTATTAAAATTGCAGCTCAATGCTGCTCTATAGCGCCACCAGGTGATCGTTTTAGTAAGCAGTTTGTTTTTTGCCTCTATCTCGAATACCGTAAGTCAGAAATTTGTGCTTTCTTTTTCTGTGTGTTCCTTGGATGCTAATGAACGTTTTTCAAAATGGGACCATGGAATTCTGTCGGTCTAGATTTTTCGCTATTTGCGATTTTTCGTAAAACACGTTTTTAGCTCCCTATTCAACATAGTTTGCTCAAACTTGACAAGATATCTTACATACCCTATTTTGACTACCCCGAATCCAATGGTACCACTCAATTGGCGAAATTCCTTACCGTTTTCGAAAAAAACGTAATGCTAATGAGGTGGGTGTGGTCACTGATTTTTTAACATGCTCTAAATCCTACAAAGATTGTCAAAACTTCACAAATTTTGAAACATAACTTCATCCTACAGTGATAAAGAAGTACGAAAAGTTTTATGAAGATATTCCTATAGGTGGCGCTATAATTTAGGAAATTGTGTTTAAGCCTCTATCTCAAAAAACTGCTCAACCTAGCTAAATACAATTTAAGGTATATATGTGAAGGAGGGGATTTCTATAAAATACTAGAAAAAGGGCTGTGCTGCGCCACCTGGTGGTGACTTAAGAATGATAAGCTAACTTTGGATGGTTCCTCTTATCTTCCAAATATTTGCAGATATGAACATGCAACCACTTGTAGTTTATTAAGCTGTCCATAGAGATGTTTGGTCAAAAATTTCGTACCATTTGAAGTGACGGTTAATTTTATATGAATTTTTAAATATATTTGCTTCTCCTAAGTACATGAGACGAATTTAAAATCCCTATTATCTTGAAAAGTAATTGATCAACTGGTATGAAACTTTTTATGTAGATACTTCAGACCAATCTTTAAATGCTCAATCAATTTTGACTCTATTGCGCCACCAGGTGGTCAGTTGGATTACTAAAGTGTAAAGGCCTTATTCTCCAAGTGCATTTGTCTTAAGCACTACTTTTCACTCCTTTGGGATTCATTGAATACGAAAATACTATTTTAGATTAATTTGCGATCTCTATTGTTTAAGGCTTTTTTGCAATTTACGATTTTTCGCAAAACACTTTTTTGACTCCCTTTGTCACGTACTTTGACGAGTCTTTGCAGATTCTTTGCAGAAGCTTGGTCTCTGCTGAATAAACAATTTATTCTCAAAGTTTAAGAATTTGCACATAAAGACTTTAGGTTTCTGTGAACAGTGTTAATGCAGCAAAGCTAAGATGTCTGAAACTACAGGAGATAAAAGAAAAAAAACACTTTAATAACGTGGTCACTGATTTTGTTTTTAAATCTTTGGCGTCATCTAGTGGTGGTCTGATGAAAGTTTGAAAGGCATTTTCTCTAGAGCTGGGGAAACTGACATATGCGTACATATATAAAGTGGGTATTTTTGGCTTTTGATAGTAACAGCTTTAAAATTGCTTTAATACGGTATTGCTTTCAGCAATCAGACGCAATTTCTTTATAGGAATTGCAAATCTAGTTGAAAGTGTCGTCTTATGTCAGGTTTGATAACATGACAGAAATGTAATGTTATTTTAACAAAATACACATCTTTTCTCTGAACCTTTTGATGAACACATTCGTTACTTTACAGCATCAACTTTTCATTAAAGCTCCAAAGTTTATTTCTAGTCATTTTTCAATATCTTGACCATTTTTTAAGAAATTCATATAAAAAATGTTTTTTTCAACCACAAAAGGGTAAAGATTAAAACTAGTGAAAAACAATAAATGTTTTTTTTTAAGTTGTTGTGATTTTTTTAATGTCATGCATATAAAATCACGCTTACATACACTCAACAAAAATATAAACGCAACACTTGTTTTTGCTCCCTACCAGTCAGCTTCATGTAGTGCAACACATCTTCTTCACATAGAGTTTATCAGATTGTCAGTTGCGGCCTGTGGAATGAGTGTAGAAATATATGCAACATTTTTGCATAATTGTGTGTAATCTTGCTGATCAGTGTGTTGTGAGTCACAATGAATAGAGAACCAAATGAGTGTATTTGTGTTGCGGGTGAGGTCAATGTGAGCAAATAATAGAAATTCCCAGCGCATCTGACTGCAGCAATAGTGAGTTCTTAAAACCCTTCCACTCTCTTTGGGGTCCAGATGACTGCAACCATATTGATTCCTTCCATGACAAAGGTGGACAAGATTTTATTCCTGACATGGACATTAGTGAAATAACTCAAAAATCGGTGGGAAAAACAGTTCAGCGCACTGTCTTGTGGGGTCAAGATGACCCCACTTTTAATGTAAACGAGCCAAGGGGAGCGGAAGGGGTAATTCCTGCAAGCGTAAAAGTTATATTAAAATATCTTAGCAATGTTAAATATTATGTAAGTAACTGTGAAACATATTTTACTGATTTTCTGATACAGACGGCGGAAAAATATGCCTGACGTGTTACGGGGAATGAAAACATTTAGACTCACACTCCAGACCAGGTGGTGGCGCTAATGCTCCATGACGTTGTTTGTTAACCGCCAGAAACAGAGAAGAAGAGCGAGAGGCGCTAGCAGGCTTCCAGCGTTAGCTTTGTATTCAGAGGACGGCGGTGTTTGTGTGAGTTTGAGCTGAAGATCTTTTGCAGCTGCAGGAACCATGTCTTCACTTCAGTCTCTGAGAGAGTTTATCAGCGAGCGACTAGCTGCTGCTGCTGAAGAAATCTTTCGACACTGTGAAGGAACCATCGTCCAGTACGAGCAGGAGCTCTGTCGTCAGCGCAGACTGCTGGATATCTGCTGGAAACCACGACTTCAGCTCGACGCTATAGGTATGTTAACTTCTACAGTGGAGATAAAGCCGCCATCTTCCAGAATTTATCCAAATGAAAGTGGACCGATCACTATTTATGTTTGAGTGTTCCGGTCCGCCATCTTGAAGCGGTAAACATTCTCTCTGCCGTCATTGGCTTATTTCATGCTTAGTTTCCCCCCACATTTGCTCCTCCTCGCTTTGCTGTTTTACACAGTAATTCTGAAACAAATTCATCGGGTTATTGTTAAAGATGCCATTATGTCTCCCATTGTGTTTGAAGGGATTATGTCCAATCCGCAGGGCCGTTACTAACTTTGTGGGGGGCCCAGGCAAGATGCTGTTTTGGTGCCTCCTATTTTGTAAACAGTACTGAAGAGATTCCTAACCTATTTGGTCCATTTTTTTCCCCCACTGAGCAATACGGTAAAGAGTAGTGCGTTTCAGTGTGGTATAGTTAATTCTGGTGAGCGTTTCCACTCACTTCCACTGAGCGGCTTGTTTATTGCTTTAATAACTTTTTATACATTGTCTAAAAAAGTATTTTAATGTTGTTTGAAACGACAAAAACCTGGAGGCTTATAAACTTTTGGAAATTTCAGCTTAAATTAGGGCTGCCACAATTAATCGACTTTTCAACTAATAAAAAAGTCGACAACTAATTTAATTGTTGATTAGTTGTTACTTTAGATCAAATGGAGGCAGAGTGTATGGAGCTGAAATTTATAATGGGTTTATGCAGCTTTTTGGACTATTCTGGAATTTATTAAGGTTTTTCAAGACTATTTTGGCGTTTAGCTAATATTTCAGCTGCATGCTAGCTATTTTGGCAAATTTAGGCTTTTTTTTTTTTTTAGACTTTTTTGAAGTTAGGCTAATATTTTAGTTACATGCTAGCTGTTTTGGCTAACTTTAGTTTTTTTTTTTTTAAAGGTTCCCTGGCTGATTTGAAATTTAGCTAATATTTCAACTTAATGCTATATGTTTTTGCTAATTTAGGCTTTTTTTAAATTTTATTTTTACTTTTATTGGATTTAGGCAAATAGTGCAGTTATACAGTAGTTGTTCTGGCTAACTTGGGGTTTTTTAAGGCTAATTTGGCACTTAACCAATATTTTAGTTGGTAATCAACCTCAGCCTTTCAGCATCTTCAGCGATAGACGCTAGCATCTTCAGCGGCCAAATTCAGCTTAAAGCATTCACACTAGCAATATCTCAGATAATGCCAGTGTGAATATATCTATTTTTCAGTTAGTTTAAAGCTAATGATGGTTAAGAAGTGTATTTTACATCCAATTTATGCATGACCCGATTAGTTGACTAATCAGAAACAATAATCAGTGAGTGGTCGACGGCTAAAATAATTGTTTGTGGCAGCACTAGCTTAAATGATTGCTTTATAGGCGCTTGCAGATCCTCTCCCCCCCCTGCGGTTTCATACCTTGCAACAAAAAATCGCAGGAAAAGTGGTCATGGCAGTGCCTCACCTGCACATGTATTACGAATATTTATTATTGTTTGAACTATTTAAATGTTCTCACGGTTAATTTTAATAAAGCAATGAAAACCAAAGATAATTTAACTTTAATTTTAACTGTTTTATCTCAGATTTAATTTGGAATTAGGGTGGTTGGAGAAGAGAAAATTCGCATTTTAGGGGAAAAACATTATTTTCAAGCATTCTTTTCTCAGGTTTTGTGATCTGTTACACGCCCACGAATGGGGGACCTTTCTGTGTGGAGTTTGCATGTTCTCCCCGTGGATGCATGGATTTTCTCCGGGGACTCTGGCTTCCTCCCACCATCCAAAAACATGTTGCATAGGTTATTTGTTTACTCTAAATTGTCCCTAGGTGTGAAAGTATGTGTTATTGGATGTATGATTCAGGCCCAGGAACAGGCTGGGGACCTGTCTTCGCCCATCAGTAGCTGGGTTAGGCTCCGACAACCCCCTGACTCCAAAAGGGACAAGCAACTGATAAGATGGATGGGTGAATGAATGAATTAATAAATTAACGAATGATGAAAATCGCAATAGACTAATTTTTCTATAGAGAAAAAGTTCTATCGCGATGTATATCATCATCGTTTTATTGCAACCGTAGGTGAACCTGGTTTTTGCCTGACTGTTGCTACAGACATGCAACCAAATATTAGTATCGCTGTTCGAAAAGTTTTGACCCGACAGATTTAGTCACTTGTTCAGTTGTACCATAATAAAGTCATAACAGAACCAAACTTCATGAATGTTTTTAGTGACATATAAGTATATGTTTCAATCACCTCTTCAGAGAAAAATCAGGAGTTGTAGAAATTACTGAAATTCAAGAGAGACATGACATTCTATTCTTTAGAAGAGTAATTAACTTCTGACTATCACTGTAGGCTCTATGATCCCCATGACCTCAAAAAGGGAATCAACAAATTAAAAAAATGATGTATGTAAACATGGATGGATTTTTTTTTTTAATGAAAAAAAGAAATTCCGGCTTCTTTTTGAGGTGATTTGAATTGTATTGGTGATTGGCAATACACTAAGTGTGTAACAACTACAAAAAGGGTTCTTCTTGTGTTTGTGTCTGCAGTTCTCCCCCAGCATTGGGTGACTGAAGAGGAAGATCTCTGCAACCAGCAGAGGAATTTCAGAGAAGAACATGAGGAAAGAGAACCTCTACAGGTTAAAGAGGAATGTGAGGAACCAGAACCTCTACAGGTTAAAGAGGAATGTGAGGAACCAGAACCTCTACAGGTTAAAGAAGAACAAGAGGAACCAGAACCTTTACAGGTTAAAGAGGGACATGAGGAACCAGAACCCCTAGAGATAAAAGAGGAACAAGAATGGCTCTCCATCCGTCAGGATGAAGAGCAGCTTGAACTGAAGCAGGAGACTGATACCTTGATGGAAACTTATATCTTTGGGGAAAATGAGCACAAAGACGCAGATTTAAGTGATCAGCAAAGTTTTAATGTAACTGATGATCAGGATGAAGAAGGATGCGAGTATGACGAATCATCATCTACAGAGACAGACCCACAGAACAGAGATCAGAGGAAGTCAAGCGAGAGTAGTCATGTCCAAAATAAGGACAGCTCTCACATGTCAGAAAGTCAGTGGGACTTTCAAATGTTGACAAATGTAACTGTGTTTAAGAAACCCAAACAATCCCCTCCAAGAAATCTACTTTCCTATATAAAGTCTGGTAAAAGAACAACAATTGCACCCACATTGTCTGTCCACATGAGAAGTGAATCTGATGGAATACCTTATGTCTGTAAAACATCTAGTCTTAAAACAACAGTCATTCAGGAAAGAAGTCTATTTTGTGTAAAGAATGCAATAAAAGTTTTACTCAAGTATCTCAACTCAAAATTCACATGAGAACTCATACAGGAGAGAGGCCTTTTTCTTGTAAAGAATGTGATAGACGTTTTAGTCGCGTATCAAATCTCAAAGCACACATGAGAACTCACACAGGAGAGAAGTCTCATTTTTGTGAGGAATGCAAAAAAAGGTTTGGTCGAGTATCTGATCTCAAAACACACATGAGAACTCATACAGGGGAGAGGCCTTTTTCTTGTAGAGAATGTGATAAATGTTTTATCAGAGTATCAAATCTCAAAGCACACATGAGAACTCACACAGGAGAGAGGCCTTTTTCTTGTAAACAGTGTGATAAATGTTTTAATCGATTATCAAATCTGAAAATACACATGAACGCTCACAAAGTAGAGAAGCCTTTTTTGTGTAAAGAATGTGGTAAAAGATTTACTCAAGTATATTATCTCAAACTACACATGAGAACTCACACAGGAGAGAAGCCCTTTCTTTGTAAAGAATGTGATAAAAGTTTTAATCAAAGATGTATTCTATATAGACACATGAGAACTCACACAGGAGAGAAGCCTTTTTCATGTGAAGTATGTAATGCAAGTTTTGGTATTAAAGGTAATTTGAAAATACACATGAGAATTCACACAGGAGAGAGGCCTTTCTCTTGTAAAGAATGTGATAAAGGCTTTACTCAATCACATCATCTCAAAATTCACATGAGAACTCATACAAGTGAAAATCTCTTTTGAAGAACACAATACAAGTTTGTTTTAGTCAAATATTTAGTCTCAAAAGCAATAGAAAATACTTTTTCTTGTCAAAGAGGGAAAACTTTAAATTTAGAGAACCGGGAAAAGCAGTGAACCCTGCTGTTAAAGGCAATTGGGGTTCATATAGGAAGGGGAAAATATTGTGACATTACTGTTAAGAGTAAGATAAATTTTTCTTGAAATTAATTTTACCAGGTGTTTTCAAATAGTAATGTCTTGGTTTAAATTATAATTATAGCACATTCCAAGCTATAATGTAAATTTTATTTTTCTATGATTTTCTATGAGTATTTATTGACAGAAAAATGTTCAAGTCATTGAAGTACATATTAAATATTATTTAACAAACCACCTAAAGATGTCAGTATTTTTTTTTTCAAAAATTAAAACCTTAAAATGAACTGAACTACATTATTAAGCACAACAGAGTTCCACAAAATGTTTTAAGTTCTGAGCAAATAAAAATTGTCATTTGTGGAATTTACTGCATTGTGAAGTTATATTTGCTGAAATCAGAAGCTATTCCAGTCATAAAACATCTTAATAGTTAAATTTTCACTTGAACATAGGACCTCTTTTTTTTAGCAGCTTCACAATTTCTGAGTTCATTGAATTTCTGAGTTTTTGAAGAGATTCTGATTGAATCTCTTTGCAGGATGTCAGAAAAGCCTCCCAGAGTGGTTGTTTGGATATAATATCCACAAGTTTGAATAATAATTTGGAATTCATTGTATATTCAGCTCCTAAACAGCTTTTACCAGTTTAAAAGTACTGTGAACCTTTGTACTGGTATTTTTCAAAAGAAAAATTCTGAAAGAACCATTCAAAAGCAATGTTTAAAGTTTATTTTATTTATTTATTTTTTGTGGAATTCTTTAATATTTAGTTAAAAATTACTTGGTTGACCATTGTGGTTGTAATTCACACTGAGACAATGTGTATGTTAAGTCTGTGCATTGCCATGACAATACTTAGAATTATTTAGTGTATTTGTTTAATTCTTTCATTATATTCTATAATGTGCTATGTGGTCAGTGAATATTTATTATTGTCTCAAACAAGAAATTACTGTTTTTTCTATTTTGTTGAGTCCTGATCAAGAAACTGTTCTTCGAAGGAAAAATTTTTCCAAAAATCTTGTAGGGACAGGGATAAAGAAACAGACTGGTGTTTTTGCCCCATGATTCATGTTTTATTGTAGAGTTTAGAACTGTTTTATTTGTACTTTCTTTTCAAGTGTTGTGTCCTAATTTTTAGCATAAAGAACAAAGTGAACATGTAGATTAATAAGAATTGTTGAGTCTTTCCCACAGTATGGGTTTCTGCTATTTTTCAGTTCCCTGCAGATTCCCAATCTGTTCTCTTTCAAGGGAAGTAATTATTGGGTGATTCTAGAAATTTGACAGACATAGTCTATAACTAAAAAAAAAGGAAGAGTAATCAAAATTTTTGTTCATTTAAGTTTCTCTGCTTTAGGTGATCCATCAAATTCCTACCATGAAGACCATTGCCTCATAGGATTCTTTTGTGTTTTACCTACGTATAAGAATTTACCATGAGGCGACCCAACGTTTTTTATGTAAAACTAAAGAGGAGTGGCCATTGTCTGGCGTTTAGTGTGATCTGCTGACTCAGAATTCCTCAGTCTTGAATCAGTTCATCAACGGGATAATTTCACTCTCAAACTCATAATAAATGTATGTGTAAACGTTATTTAACCATTGGCAGCAGAATGCGGTGATTGTACCACGAGACCCTTCTAAACATCCACCGGGCAGAGGGGCTCGATCAGCCCAACGGGCCGGTTAAGATCACAGGATCACATGGACGGATCTCAATCGCCGCGTTCCTCCGCCGTTCTCCCACGATCCGCGGGGCGGGGGGATCAGACCAGAGAACCTCCACTCCCCCGCGTTGATGAGGAGCCGCTGCAGCTCAAAGCGCCCTTTTCTGGAAATATTCTTATTTTTAAAGGGATAAGTGTTTTAAAAATGCGCATTTAGATTTTTCATATTAATTATTGGGAATATATTTTTAAGAAAGCAGGAAAATGTCAAGTTTTACCGGATATTATTCACAATCGGAAGTTTAAAACGGCTGACAAGAGAACTATGATGAATGAGCATTCTGGTAGTACTTGAACGCATCCCTCACGGACGAATTTGTGAGACTTGAAAAGAGTCTCACAGTAAATTTGTGCATAACTTAGGCTGCGTGCATGGGTAAGAGGTGTTTTAAAATATTTTTCTGTGTAATTAGTTTCAGGCTATTGTAATTTTAATTTGTGCATGTGTAAATTGTATTTTGTATGTTTTATATTTTTGTAATTTGTAACTTTTGTAAAAAAAAAAAAAAAAAAAAAAAACGTATTATTTGAGTTACAAATCAAGAATTATGCACGCACAAATCAAAAATACACACGCACAGATCCTATTTTACTCACAAATCAAGAATTATGCACGCACGAATCAAAAATACGCACGCACAGATCCTATTTTACACACAAATCAAGAATTATGCACGCACGAATCAGAGTGAGACCATTTTCTCTCCATAGCCTTTTTGCTGGAAAAGTGTGACACTATCTGGCAACCCTCACCACGAGACACGAGCATGCTAGCAGCGTTAGCTTGTGTCTTTGGACGGTGGTGTTTTGTTCGGATGTTTATGATGTTTTTGGACAGAAAGGACGATACGTGGTTCGTGTCGGAACTTTTAACATTTTCCAAAGTGTCGTAAATGAGTGAATAAGAGTTGGACGTAAATACAACGTGGCTGTGATAGAGAGACTAGCAGATGATCGGAGCTGCAGGAACCATGTCTTCCCTTCAGTCTCTGAGAGAGTTTATCAGCGAGCGACTAGCTGCTGCTGCCGAAGAAATCTTCAGACACTGTGAAGGAACCATCGTTCAGTACGAGCAGGAGCTCTGTCGTCAGCGCAGACTGCTGGATATCTGCTGGAAACCACAGCTTCAACTGAACGCTATAGGTATGTTCACTTCAACAAAGGAGAACTACAAACGCTCAGGGAAAACTACAAAACCGCCCTTCATTTGTGTCACGCGTTTAAGGTGCTTTGGGTGGATTTCGCTGAACAGTCTCCAGGTAGTTTCAAAGTGGCTGGCTATGGATGATTAGGGCTTGGAAAACGTCCACCGTGTGTTTCTCTGTAGGGTCAAATCAGGATCTGCTTAAAGTGTATGATGCCCAATCGGGCTCAATATTATTTGAAACCCAAATAAAACAAATTGAAAAAAATATAGGTGTTTGGTAAAAAATCTGTTATTTTCAGCTTCAAATGTTCTGCTTATTAGATTTCAAAACCCAAAATGTCATTTTTGAAACTTTTTTCCTTCTCAACTCTTTTTTATTTCATTTTATTTTGTTTATTTGTTTCCTTTTTTGAATTTGAAAATTTTTGTTTCAAAACTTTTGGCCCAGTTTGGGTGAGAAACAAGTATTACAGACAATACAGCCATTTTCTGGGCGTAAATATCCGAGTCAGTGAATGCATGCATTTTTTTTTTTTTTTTTTTTTTTTTTTACCAAAGACCAATATTTTTTTTTATCAATTTCGATTTATTTGAGTGTCAAATAACATTGGCAAATAACAGGTTGAAAACTTGAAAAACAGGATTGTAAAAAAAAAAAAAAAAAAAAAAAAAAAAAACATTTTAAAAGCAGTTTTAAACTCAAATACATATTAAAAACTTGAAGGAATTATTGAAAATTTGAAAAAAAAAATAAAATTGGACATTTGAAAAGAATAATATTAAAAACTTGAAAAAAATATTGACAATTAGAAAAAAAAGTTAATTAGAAACTTTGAGAAAAATAACTAAATCTGTGTCCCCCCCGTTGTAATTTAAACTTTCCTTTTTTTTCCTTTTTCATTTTTTGCTTTCAGTTCTCTGTTTTCAGTTTCAATTCAGATTTTCGAGTTTTTGCTGCTGAGCTGTGCCTTATTTTACACAGCCTAATTATAAATTGGGGGGCTTTTAGCTCATTGGCTACCAGGACATGTTTCCCAGAGGACTCCTCACAACATATTTGCTACATTTTTCGCAGACTCACTTGAATATTTTCACACTTTTCCCTCACTTTTAACTCTCACTGTTTAAACTTTCATAGACAATTAAGACACACTAAACAGACAGCGTTCTGCAGCAGAAAAGATGCCGCATCATCATCATATCTTAGGGAATCATGGGAAACATGTCCCATTAGCCAATGAGCTCAAAGCCCTGCCCCCATGTAAAATTAGGGCCATCTCGGCATCAAAAACTCTGAATTGAACCTAAAAAAGGAACGAAAAACAAAAAAACGAAAATTAAAGTAAAAATAAACTACTTAAAATTGGTAACAGTTTTTTTTATTCAAGTTTAAAATTTAATTACTTGTGTTTGTTTTTCTTCAAGTGTTCATTATATATTTTCGAGTTTAAAACTGCTTTCAAATGTTCAATTTTTTTTTCAAATTTACAATCCCTGTATTTTTAATCTTAAGTCTATTTTTTGGTTCAGTTTAAGCAGATACTGATTTGACCCCGTACTTCTCCCTTTGACACACACAACACAACTCGTTTGTTCTGGAGGTATTGACCTCCTGAAAGGTCTTTGAGGTGATCTATGAGAGTTGGCATATTTTCAGAAGTTAATCCTTCTGTCCCGCAGGAGTTTTTGTTAGTTACATGCAACCAAGCACAAAAGCAGATGTTGGTCACATGAAATGTGTCCCACCAAGGTGCAAGTTGCAGAATCGTTCACGTCTCCTTTAAGTGCGTCTAAGGCTAAATGTTATTAATGGTCGCACGTGTCGCAGGGGTGCCTCGACTATTAAAATAGTCGACAACTAATCTGGTGATCGAAGCGTCATTTTTTTTCCCCCTTATTTTTATCTCAAAACTAAAGTGTGCGCTTTTCAATGCCGGTGTAGGTACCACATGTGCTCGACCTGCAAGATCAGCTCGGGGGCTTGTGACTTGTTCACGTGTAAGATTACGATTGTTCCGGACTATTAGACCACCATCACGTGAGATAGGAAATGACACACATGGGCCATGTTTGTAGTCTTCGCGAGTAAAGAACCGAGGAGGTCCGAAAGAATCACAAAAGGGGGCACAATATTTGCAATCAACTGCAAAAACCTTGACAACAAAATAATCCGATTGAGGGGAATCATCACAGGATCGCAATTGTATTTTAATAGCAGAAATCAGGCTGGAAAGCGTGAAGTTTGTGCTAAAGTGGGTGGCTAGTGAGTAGCATGCTAGTTTCTTGTTGGTCGCACCTTAAAAAAAAATAAAAGAAAGTGGTTATTGTCGCGTAATTTTTTCAAAATACATCCTGGCTGTGTTGAACTTCTTTTTTGTCAAACGGACCGGAGGAAGTCCAGCTAGAAAATGTACTTTCTGCTCAGTTACATAAACACTGAGGAGAGCAGCCATAAGGGAAGGAGCCAAAATAATAAATAATAGCCCAAGCACATTTTGACACCTTTTTTTTTTTTCATAAACTTTATTGTAAACATCAGTTTCAGTACAGAAAAAACTGCAAAATAGCTAAGTCTTTTGTCTCAGTGATGTTACCATAGTGTGATGTAATCACTAGTCGCAAGACCCCGAGCTGATCCTGCAAGCTGAGCACATGTGGTACCTACACCGGGTCTGCCATTCTCTTTGACACAAATGCGCAACGGTGCTAATCCGGTCAGTAGTGGTGTCACAGGAAGTTCTGAGGGTACCAAAACAACACGCTAACAGATCTTGAAAGTGTGGGAAGAATCAAAGTGTCCAAATCATTATCTTCAAGCCAGAACTTGTGTTTGGTGACAGCGGTACAAGAGCACTTGAAGAGGAAACACATGACTTAGAATGATCACACTGAAGGGAAATCTTTGTCAAGGGAAGCTAAGCTATCATTAGCGCAAACAGAGCCAACTCTGCCGCAGCAGTTTTACAGGTTTAAATAGATCATGTGCTGCTGTCATTAATGCGCTGTATGGAGATAAACCAGAGGATCTGCTGCAGATCCATGTCTACAGCGCGTCTGTCTGCACAGTATTCAGTATCCGTTTCAAAAATCGGCGCTCTGTACTAAACAAAGCGAGGGTGGCACGGATAATGAATTTAGGCTGGAAATGAACCTTTCAGCCAATACTGATGTGTGCAGAATAGCACAGTAGGGAAGTGTGAATGTAATCCATGCGAATCAGCTGGCCTTGTCGCAAAAAAAGCTAATTTTTAAAAATATTTATTTTGTTTGTTTTTTTCCAACACTGGCAAAAAAAAAACCCAACCGACTGAAAAAACAACATTACCTTTTACTGTCTTAACTTTAAATGCAAACTAAAGAGCAACATTTTTTAGCTACAATGTTTAAACTGTAGGGCTTCTAACTGATGTGTTTGAAAAAGGACTACATCTTTTAAAAGTGTAAAAATGTTCCGTCTTGTTTGTTTCCCTGTAGTCCTCCCCCAGCAAAAGGAAGATCTCTGCAACGAGCAAATGAACTCCAGAGTGAAACAGGAAGAACCAGAACCTCCACAGATTAAAGAGGAACAAGAAGAACACCAACCTCTATCGATTAAAGAGGAGCAAGATATACTTTGTGTTAGTCACAATGAAGAGCGATTGGAATTGAAGCAGGAGACTGATACCATGATGGAAACTCCTAACTATGAGGAAAATACGCACAATGTAGCAGAACTAAACAATCAGCAAAGTTTTAATGTAACTGATAGTCACGATGAAGATGGACTAAAACAGGAAGAATCAACATCAAATCCAGTTGAAGAGACAGACCCACAGAGCAAAGATCAGAAGAAGAGAAGAGACAATATGGACTCCCCTGAAGAGTCAGGAAGTCAGTGTGACTCTGAGATTAGTAAAAAATGCAATGCTGCAACTTTGGTTGAGCAACACAACCAACCACTAAAAAAAAAGAGACTTTACTGTAAAAATTCTGGTAAAAGAATGATTAGTAATCGGGGCGTCTACAGGAGGACTGAGTCTGACAAAAAACCTTACGACTGCAAAGAATGTGGTAAAAGTTTTAGTTGGTGGTCTGAGTTTAGCATCCACATGAGATTTCATGCAGGAGAAAAGCCTTTTTCTTGTCAAGAATGCGAAAAAAGTTTTAGTATTTTATCTGATCTCAAAAGACACAAAAGAACTCATACAGGAGAGAAGCCTTTTTCGTGTAAAGATTGTGACAAAAGTTTTGGTCAAATATATGGCCTCAAAAGACACATGAGAACTCACACAGGAGAGAAGCCTTTTTTGTGTAAGGATTGTGATAAAGGTTTTAGTGAAATATTTAGTCTCAAAAGACACATGAAAACCCACACAGGAGAGAAGCCTTTCCCTTGTAAAGTATGTAATACAAGTTGTAGTCGGTTATCTGATCTTAAAACACACATGAGAACCCATACAGGAGAGAAGCCTTTCTCTTGTAAAGAATGTGACCGAAGTTTTTATTTAAAATCTGTTCTCACAAGACACATGAAAACCCATTCTGGACAGAAGCCTTTTTCTTGTAGAGAATGTGACAAAAGTTTTAGTCTTGTGACCTATCTCAAAAGACACATGAGAACTCACACAGGAGAAAAGCCTTACACTTGTAAAGAATGTGACACACGTTTCAGTCAAATATCTAGTCTAACAAGACACATGAGAACTCACATAGGAGAGAAGACTTTTTCTTGTGAAGAATGCGAAAAAAGTTTTAGTTTTTTATCTGATCTCAAAAGACACAAAAGAACTCATACAAGAGAGAAGCCTTTTTCGTGTAAAGATTGTGACAAAAGTTTTAGTCAAATATATGGCCTCAAAAGACACATGAGAACTCACACAGGAGAGATGCCTTTTTTGTGTAAGGATTGTGATAAAGGTTTTAGTGAAATATTTAGTCTCAAAAGACACATGAAAACCCACACAGGAGAGAAGCCTTTCTCTTGTAAAGTATGTAATACAAGTCGTAGTCGGTTATCTGATCTTAAAACACACATGAGAACCCATACAGGAGAGAAGCCTTTCTCTTGTAAAGAATGTGACCTAAGTTTTTATTTAAAATCTGTTCTCACAAGACACATGAAAACCCATTCTGGACAGAAGCCTTTTTCTTGTAGAGAATGTGACAAAAGTTTTAGTCTTGTGACCAATCTCAAAAGACACATGAGAACTCACACAGGAGAAAAGCCTTACACTTGTAAAGAATGTGACACACGTTTCAGTCAAAAATCTAGTCTAACAAGACACATGAGAACTCACATAGAGAAGACTTTTTCTTGTGAAGAATGTGATAAAAGTTATAGTTGATTATTTGATGTCAAAACACACATGAGAACTCACACAGGAGAAAAGCTGCATTCTTGTAAAGAATCATAGAAGTTTTAGTCATTTATCTAGTCTCAAAAGACACATGAGAACTCACAATAGAGAAACCTTTCTCTAGTCAAAAAATTTAATAAAGTATTCAGTGAGCCATCTAAACTTATAAAACAGGAAAACTCAGACCAGATGACTCGTACACTAACAGACAGTAAGAGTGGAGATCTAAACAGAAAAAAAGGGATACCTTGTCCTTGATGATGTGAAAAACCAGTTAACCAAAGAGATATCCCAGCTGAAAGAGGAGAGACGGTCATCCAGCAAAACAAGAAATGCAGAATGGTGGAAAAAACAATGGCAAAAATCTTTGGAAAAAAAGTTTAACGCGCTGTCTTGTGGGGTCCAGTGGGGTACACTCTCAATGTCAACATAACTAAGATAGCACAAGGGTTAAAAACTTTAAAGCTCCTGGGGTCCAACCCTACTCAGCTAATTAAGTCCAAATCCCTTAAACTGGTTTTAAGCCTTTTTATGATTGTTCAAAAAAATTTTGAAATTTTTTAGGCTTTTTCTTGTTTTAGCTTTCATCATCTATAAGCCAAAATCATCAAACTTGAGAAACAAAGCCTTAATACCCTTCAATCCGGGCAATGCTTTAATACAAAAACAATTCAGTTTTTAATCAAATATATTGAACTTCTTCATGGAATATTCTTATTTGACTGTTCTTCGTTTTTTTTAGATGTGACTGTAAAGGTATTGTTTTGAATTATAACATTTAAATCTTTAGCTTTCAATTTGCCAGTGTGAAGGTGCTATTATTTTTTTTTTAGCATTTTTAAGTAATTATTTTAAAAAGAAATTTAGTCAAAATCATGCAAAAAGCAGTGTTAAACTTTAGTTACTTAATTTTATTAGTAATTCCTGCACCATTAAAATTTTTTTGTTTAAAGCTGTTTAATTGACCATTATTGTTATCGATTATGATGAGACTGTGTGCATGTTGCCTAAGTCAGCATATATCCAGGACAAAACTGGAAATAAATTGTGTATATCTGTAATTCTTACACTTGTGAATTAATGAGTTTTCCAATTATGAATTAAAGAACAGGCGGATAAAGAAATAGGCTGGTGTTTGCGTGATTCAAGTTTTCTCATAGAGATTAGAAATGTTTATTTTATTTTCAGTTTCCATTTTTCTATCCTGATCTTTACTATAAAAAATAATGTACATGTGAACATCAGTAAGAAGTGTGAAGTCTTTATGGGTTTCTGCCGTTTGTTGGTTCTCTTACAGGAAGTCAAAGCACCTGATGATGCTCTGAGCTTCAACGTACCAGTTAGTAGACAAGAATCTGGCACTCAAAGCAAACGAAAAGGAAGATGAATCAAAAAGCTCTCATTCATCTTTCTCATATTGAATAATAAACAATAACGTTGAAAAACTTCAACTTCTTTCATAACTTAATAAAGCTAACTTCTCCCTCCTTTTTTGACAAAATGTAAAAGGGCTAAGGAAACAAAAATAAATGCAATTCTATCTTTGAAAAAAACTAAAGGAATCTCTGTAGCAAAGATTTCTTCTAGAATCTAAGGTTTTATTTTTTGCAGGTTTTCAGTCTTTTATCTGATTACATTTTTCATTGAGATCTTTGAAAGGATATTTTTCCTCATTCTTGAGGGCCTCTGGGAAAGAGGAGATCTCTCCCATAGGGAATGACAGACAGGGAATGAAGGGACAGACATGAACTGATTTAACTATCTGTTTAACCAAGGGTTTTTCTGATTAGAACACAATTTTTACTCTAATCTCAACCTAGTAAAGGTTGAGATCAAAGTAAAGTTTGTGGTCCAATTAATTTGCTTTACCTTGATCTCAACTTTTGCTTTGTCTTCAACACAGAACCACTGATGAACTTATAGACCAGGATCTAAACCCAAATCCAGGGTAGACAGGTTCAGTGAATGTGGTGTTGAAGGTGTGGAGGTGGATCAGTGAATCGGAGGAAACTATTAAGAAGGACAGAGTTCCAGAAGGATAGTCCAAATACACTGCTACTCTGTGAGAGGAAGAGTTGGAGGAAGAAGATATGTTGGTTTCTCTGTTATTGTGGCAGACTATGTAACCATGAATATCTGAGCAGATCAGACTCCAGGACTTATGGTTCCATCCAAACATACAGTCTCCTTTTCTGCTGATTCCTCTGTAACTCACTGATATATAAACTAAATCTGTCCATTCAACCTCCCAGTAACAGCGACCAGTCAGACCATCTCTGTACAGCAGCTGATAACACATGTCAAATCTGTCTGGATGATCAGGATATGACTGAAGTTCCTTCTCAAAGGTCACCTTCCTGTTGTTGTCAGACAGTTTGAGGTTTCTGTTCACTGTGTTTGTGTTGATTGTGAGGCGACAGGAATCTGATGGAAAAGATGCAGTTATTTGATCCATCATCTGTTCATTTATGAACAATGATACACCAAATGAGAAGTACACTTATACTTCCTCAGACCTGGAATCAACCACAGGACTTCAGAAGGCTCCGCCCTGAAAAGAGGAGGGGGTTCAGAACATTGGAGGCCTTTTCTGCAAACATGGACATTACATGTCGGTCATCCTCAGATTGTTCTACAATGGGTATGGAAACTATTCAAACCCCTTTAAAACCTTTGGCAGCAGAACGGTGATGTTTCAGTGGAGAACAGGTAGACATCAACAACAAAAAATCAGGCAAGCTTCCTCATTTATTAACCAATTTTCACAAAACATGGCTTGAATGAAAGCTTGGAAAATGATCAATCTCGTGGCACATTTAAATATTTACAATCTGTAAAGATTAATCTGTAAATAGTGCATAGCAGCTTCTTGCATTCATTGAACTTTATGGCACCCCACCCAGACCACAGCATTGCTTTACCGGAAATTACCCGGAACTTGTTAAAAAATTGCTTTGAATTTTTATTGTTATTGTTGCATATAGATTATATTTGATATCATGAAAGTTATTGGTGTAGTCTGATTCATTTAATAAGGTACATGACTAGTTAAGATGTGAGATTTCAGACAGTGGAAATATAGATGTGACTACAGAGTGAACCCCCAGTGTTGCTCACTGTGTGTGTTATCCTCTTTCTGTACAGCACTTTGGGTCTGTATGGGCAATTTAAGTGCTTTATAAATAAAGCTTATTATTATTATTTCTATGTTTGCTCAGACACACAGAACATTAGAGGGAACATTGTGTATGACCCGTATCCACGTACCCAAATGACCCTGCTAGAGGCCATGAATGCAGCTTGTGATGAGTCCTGCAGAGGGTGGATTCAGTTTTCAAGAAGATACTTTCCTTGGTGCATTCATAGAGCCAATGCTTGTTGTGATGTAGATGTGGCCAGACACTCGGGGCCGCCCAGTTGTCCATGATTGATTTGCAGCACTCTGTTTTACAGTATTTTCAGTTTCAAAACTACTAGTAAGGTTTACTGAACCAAAAGGAGTTTATTTTTGTGGGTTTTTTTTATTTGCACAATGGTGGGAATGGTTACAAATAAAAAGTATAAAGTTCAAATCCAGTGTTCAAAATGGCATGCATAATGCATTTATAATGCTGTCTTCACATTACATAACATTGGGAAGAACTCAACCCCAGTGAAAACATGCTCAGATCTTTTGTATTGATCATTCAAAGAAGCTGAAGTTTAAACTTAGTTTTTGTGATGAAACCACTCTCAAAAGACACATAAGAACGCATAAAAGGAAGAACCTTTTTTCTTGTAAAAACATATAATAAAGGATTTTAGCAAAATCTCTAAACATAAAAAACAGAATAGCTTCCATCAAAGGACTTTTGCAGTGAAGGACTGATGCTGCATTCACACTGAACCCGATTAGGGGTTCTGAGTTTGATCATTCAATAATGCTCCATGGCTTTCATGTCATGACACATTGATGTAGATATTTAATTAAAAGGAAGCACAATTGAGAATTTAATGCACTGAAATGAACAGTTTCATGTGGTCTGTCCTGAAAACTTTCTTTTAAGGAGTTATTGAAATATTTTCATTTTATAACATATACATTTTTAGGTTTTCATCATCTATATGCAGCAATCATCAAATTCCAAAAAGGCTTCTGAGCTCCTCCATGAAACTCTCTTGTCTGAATCAGATGGGAGAATCCTCAACAGGAAAAATTTCAGGACAAATAAGGAAAAAGCTGATCAATTGGTTTGTTTGATCAACCGACTTTAGTGCTGAAATACTCACGGCTGACACCCGGTGTTAGGTAAATAACTTTTAGAGTAACAGACTTATTTACTTTAGTAACTGGATGAAGTTGTTATTAAATTACTTATTAACTCACTTCTTCTTACTTTACTTTTTTCTACTCATAACAATTTCCCAAATAAATAAAGCAACAACCAAACAAAAATACCCTTGTAATATCCACAAAATGAAAACAGAGGGTACACGATGGCAATCTGGTTTTTAGTACCACATCAATAATTTTACCTCATGAACATGAGAAAATGTACATTGAAAAAGCAGGGTATATAGTGTATGGACAGGTTACCCATTGACACTAGGGCAGTGGAAAGCAGTTCATCTCCAGGATGTCAGATGTCAGAGCCAGCTGTTTACACAAATTAATTTGTCAAATTAGCACCAAAATGTAAAGAAATTAAGTAATGGGAGTTTCTGTAGGCTAGTAATTGTAATTTAATTACCTAAATAGTAGAGATGTCTATGTTACTCTTTTCTGAAAAAGTAATA